>JAQIXX010006714.1:0-11837 GCA_034700605.1 Willowsia nigromaculata | reverse complement strand
TAATTATGAATTCTCTATTGTGTCACAACAGTCTTCAAAAAATACTCAAGTCTGCTGAATGAAACAATGCAGTTCAAAGCTCAATTACCATCCAAAACCCAAAAGATGTTTTTAGTGTACCACCAAAATGATCCATCACGGGCGAGTTTCAGTCCTCGTGGTGGGAGTCTACAATACAATTTATTGCAGTGTTTACTTTATGAATGATCCGTTGGAAAAAGAAACGTGGCTATTCATGCCTTATTGAAAGAATAAAAGAAAGGGACAAAGAAGTCCTCATACAAGAAAACTTGTTTTGCTGGAAGTATGTGATAAAGCGATAATATTTTCAGTAGGCAATAAATGAAAGACAATTCGAGATAAGTGCGTAGAATATTAAGTTGTGACAGTATAAGATATGTGCATGGATTCACTAAAAGATAAAATTATTCAGGTTTTAGAATGTTTTCCTTCTTCATTGCATTGTTCAAACACAAGATAAAGTGACTATGGCTAGTAGCCACAAAAATGCTTGTCAATGCCTAGAAACCGATAAACTTAAGTAAAATGAAAGAAATAATGGAACCAATGACGGTAGATGGGGACTACATCTTAGATAATACATGACTATTCATTCGGTAATGTAATACAATTTCATAAACTTTAAGACCAAATCATATAGAAAATTATTTATTTAATTAGTAACTTGTGGTGGAATTTACAAGAAAATTCTCGCTATTTACATATGCTACCTTCTCTTACGGTACAAAAACGACAACATTTAACAATCGTTCTAAACGCAAATTTTATTCACATGTAACTCATATTCAAGAAGTTATTATTTGATTTTTAATCAAGTTATTTTACAAATTACTTTAAATTAAGCAAATATTGAAGAAAAATGCCTATTATAAATGACACACACCAACAATATACATAGGACTTGAAATCTACAAGGTACTGAATACAAAACTATTGTAGCCAAAATACACACATAAATACAAGGGAATTTTGTCAATTATGGAATATTTTGAAGACAATTGGGTTAAAGAGCAAATCATTTTAAGACTTTTTTTGGCTTTTTGATGAAGACAGGGGTATCCTGGGGCAATTTAAAAATATTGTCACTTTCTTGGGTCCAGGATAGTGGCATCCAGGAAAGGGCACGTGACCGAATTGTCTCTCTGGAACTGGATCATCATCTGGAACATCCCTATCTACTTGGTCGACTTCCATTCCTTTTTCTTGCATGACAGTAGATGAGCACCTAAAGTTAAGAATTGCATCAATTTTTTAGAACCAATAAAGCTTCAATGCAATAGTTCCATCAACTCAGCAAAACAATGCTTTTGTAATTTATCATACTACTACAAGTTTCTAACATTTTGAGACTGGTGCGTTCCTTTTCCTCATTGCCGAAATGCTCGCCACAGGTTTCACACAAACCCACAAAATCTGTAGTAGTATGATGTAAGTAGTAAGTTCCTGAATACTTTTTATTAATAAACTCTTCACATTCCAGTTTCTCCTGCAATTTTCGTTTAAGATGTGAATTTTCCAACATCTTATTCTTCATGAGAAGGTCAGCATTTTTGCAACGAAGTTGCTTCAGTGCTTCCTTTACCTGAGCCCAGCTGTGAAACTCAAAGTAATCTGCCATCGTCGTTAGGACTTCAAGTGACTCTTTTCACTCACTGAATCTACCCACTCACCCTGGAAAATTTCCTCTTATCACAATAATATGCTGCTTGTAAATGTTTTTTGTAAACAACGGGGTATCGTGAGATTCCCGCTTTACGAGCAATGTTTTCCTTTATGTATCAGCTCTTAATTAAATTTACTCTAGTCATAAGCAATAATCTTTGCCTTAGCTGTAGCCTGACAAAGAGAGAAGTAACTGCGGAGAAGACAAGATATGGTATGGATTTCATAAAGAATTTAAACGATAAGTCAAGTATTTCATTATTTCCATTCAACACAATACATAGCTGGCTAAACCAAACGAAAAAAACCACCATTTCAAAGAAGAAAAAATCTTCAATTGACTGCGTTTCGTAAGTAAGAAATGCGCCATTGTATCATCATGTTTAATGCATATCCAGGTTTTACATTTTGTTTTAAAGTGAATGGACAATTTGTCAGAATATTATTATGAGAAATGAGGACTTTAAGCCGAATATTACATTGCTGTGATACATCTCCATGTAACTTTTTCATAGAAGAGAGCTTTCTTATGTATTTCTACTAGTTTCTTTAACCTTGCTGGGTAGTGTGATGTATGATTTGCTAGTATTTTTAAGGGTTGGTTGTAGACATGACTATTTGTTGCGTTGGGCAGGTTCAATGTTTGCTGGACATCTTAAAGTTGATGAGTAAGAACAGTAAAAGATAGAGGAATGTGCGTGTGATGCATATAGTGAGATGGATAAGATATACATTGTTACACCATAATTGTTTGTAGTATTCCACCCCTAATGTATATTAACAATATAAAAATGTATGCTTTGAATAAGTATGAGTACATTCTATGCTCATCTGTACCTTTTTCCATCCCCACATTGAAAAATTTAAAACCAATCAGTTTCATCAAAGTGGACGAGTTAGAAATCCCAACTTGGGATGAACGAAGATAATGACTACCGCATGATGAATGCCTTCAATTTATCCGCTAATTTCTCCTCAAAAAAACGTTTCTGCATGTGATTTGGGAAGGATGCTGAATGAAACATACAATATCTTATCAAGACAATATTCTACACAGAAAAAACCAAAGATTTTATTTTCTTGATGATAAATAGCACTTTGTTATCATTGTAGAGAAAAATATGTGTTTTTAAATTACATTCTTTCAAGGATAGATTTCATGTTATATATCACGTAAAATTTTTAAGAACTGCCCACATTTGAAGCCAAAAAGAGTTATCTGAGGCTAATTAAGAATTTAAAGATGAGTGAAAGAAAATATAGAATGTAATATTGGGATTCTAGATTTAATATCGTTACAAAAACGTTCACACAAAATATCGATCAACCATTTTAACCAATAACTACAGGCTACATTGACATAACGGTCAACTGACAAAGAAACCCTTTGTCAATCACCGATACAACAAAGTCCTAGTTCTTCTTGAATAGCATAATATGCTAGAAAAATTTTATGGAAGAGAAATCTACAGAAATTTTAATCCCAAGAACACGACGCCAACAATCAACGAACTGAAATTCCACTTAAGCAAACGTTTCGCGTGTGAGTTTAAAAAAGAGATTGTGATCAGATTATCAACAATACGTGGAGACATTGGGCATATTTTTAAAGCCTACTTTCATGAATGAATGCATGATGTTATGATAAGAAGCGTTACAAAGTGGCAAAGGAGTCTGTCTACACTTTAAATCAAAGGAATTGTGTTAGTGAGTAACTTTCGTTCATAAAATACTGTCTTAGTGGCAGGATAGATACATCCATCACACAAAAATACAACAAAATGCATTGCTGATACATTTTATGGGCGGGCACATCATATCTTTGTGCATTCAAAAGCGCATAGGTAAATGTGGCATCATGTTTTTCACCCTTCTCTGAATATTCATCTGAATTAACTAATTTGTTGAAGAAAAATTTTTTGCTGGAAAAGGAGATCCAATTAAAATTATGTGTTTATGATTAATTCATGGTATGATTTGGTTTGGAGATTTCCATGAAAAGTACAGCAAATCTGCATTTAAAAAGAGAAAAGCGTTACAATATAAGCACATCAACCCAAAAGATTTACACACATGTATTTCTCACTTTCTTGTACAATATTTCTTATTTATTGCTACATACGTTAGCAATCTATAATGTAAAGGGACTATGGCTAGTAGCAACAGAATTACTTGTCACTTGTCAATGACTAGAAACCGATAAATTTAAGTAAAATGAAGACAACTGATGGCGCCAATATGTAAAATGGGTATATGGGTAGTAATGAGTTCTCTTTTATGACACAGCAGCCGTAAAAAATATTGAAATGTCCTGAATGAAACGATGCAGCTCAAGGCTCAATAACAATCCAAAAGAGGTTTTTATGAAAATGCTTGTTAATGTACAACAAAAATGGACACACACAGACGCAGACGTCTGTCAGTCCCTGCGGTGGGAGTCTAAAGTAAATGAATGGTTACTTTGTTGATGTTCCTTTGAAAACAAATCTGGCTAAGTTGTGTCAGGATATGAAATGTGTATAGATTCACTCGAAGATAAAAATTTTCAGGTTTTAGATTGTTTCCTTCTCCATTGCTCAAACGCGTTTGATAAAGTGACTATGGCTAGAAGCTACATAATTACTTGTCAATGGCAAAATGTGCTAAAAGTGAAAAAAAATGAAAGAAATAACGCTATCAATAATGCTGGATGGGTACTACATAATAGATAATACATTACTATCCATTGGATAGTTTTGTATTATCTATTATGCCACAACCGCCTTCAAAAATATTTAAATCTGTCGAATGATAGGATGCAGTTCAAGGCTCAATAGCTATCCGTAATCCAAAAGATGTTTCTACGAGAATATTTTGTTCAATGTTTTTGTGTCAAGGTAATTTCTTCCTGCCTTTAAGGCAACTATGCGTTTTTGAAATCAATGATAATTCTACTGATAAAATGACGTTTTGTACGATGAGGATAACCAAGAATAGAATCTTACATAATTAAATAAACGATAGAATTTATCTTATTGTTTCCAAATTTGAGGCCAAATATGAACAGTCTTACAGGATTCATCAATAAAAATCCTCATCACCTATCGCCTTTTGACGAGTGAGCCACAAAAATGAACAAAGTCAGAAATGTTATGAAACGAAAAAACTGATGATCTAGAAAATTAAGTTTTTTGTTGTTTGTTTTGTTGTTTTTTGTATTTTACTTGAGCTAACTCATTACAATTACTTGTTACATTATTATATATTTTAACTTTAACATAAGATTTTTATTCATATTGTCAGAAAGTGTGTATTTAGAAGACGGATTGTGTGTTTTGGACACATAATTGGAATATGCAACATGAAATGCAAGATTATGCTACACAAATCATTCATTGTTTTCGTTTTTTGCTAAATTCTGAATGGATTTTATTCGTATTTAATTAAAGTCTAAATAAAATTTAACTAAGCATAACAATGTTGGTTACTGATGACCATTAATAATGACATTAAAACGGACTTCTACATTATCCTGCTACATTCCTATTCACATGCTGCATCGATGATCAATATGAGCTTTTAGTTTTTCTGCTGTTGTAAACGGAACTTGACAAAGGCAAGTGTTCTGTTTATCTGGGTCAACCCCGTGCTTGAGGTCTGCGGGTGGTGACGATTTGAGTTTGGGGGTGATACTGTCATTGTTATCACTTTCTAGAGATGGTGTGACCGGATCACTCTCGTGAGCGAGTGCTTCGGGACTGTCAATGAGGTCAATGCATTCATTTAGGTCTTCAGACCATGGGGAAACGATTGGTGATGGAGAGTAGGAGGGTGAATCCATACAAATAACGGATGAGTTTGGTGACACCAAAGGAACGTCTACATCCATATTTTTTCCGTCATCGGAATCTGGATCCAGATTATGTCTCTGCATGCCTACTCTCCTAATTTTAAAATAATATAAAATTTCAAATATTATAATAGTATGCACTTGGATTTGGATCATAAATATAGTTTTTAAGAAAATTAAATGCATAGTTCATTTACCTGTTATTACAAATGTGCTCCTCCTGAGATACAAAATCCAGTCCACAGGATTCGCAGTTTACCCCAGAATACTGAGTTGTTGAAGGAGTCCGACCACTGTTCTCCCTGTGGCAATCACTATCGTTGCCATGGACTTCCGGTAGAAACGGATGTGAACTATCAAGTGTTTCAATGTCAATATCTTGATCTTCTTGCGTTCCCGTCAATAAAACTCGTTCTTCAGAACTTTGCGGAGACTTCTCTACTGAAGTCTTTTGGATATCATTATCCACGTTCATCATGGTAGATTTTTGTAGAAAGTTTGTTTTCTCCAATAAAGTTGGTTGTAATTTTGAAGGCCCTGGTGATGGTGTATGTGGTGCCTCTGGATTTTGTGGCTTAGTTGAGGCCTCAGCCTACTCCCCACGTTTTTCCCCTCAAGAGCAAAAAAAAGTTTCGTATACAATCTAAGCTTGGTTTCGACGTGCACTTTCAATTTTTCTTGCACATTTGTAATAGGTATCTGTTTCTTTTCAGAGAAATCTTTGGTCATACACAAATCATGAAACGCAGCGAAATTATTTGGTATTCCCTGCCAGTCTTCTGCATCCATGAAATGATTTAGATTTTTGCCTTCCGCGGTCCCAAGATTTTCCATGATTTTCTTTGTTTCTCCAACAATTGGAAATTCGTGTTCAGAAGCTTGTTTTTTCGCCTTTTCTTTCAGTTGTCTCTTTAGATATTTTATCTCTTTGCTTTGATCCTTGATTTTTTTATCTTTACGTTTAAGTTGTTTCTTTGCTTTTAAAACACACTTTGTTACAGACTTTTGCAAATCTTCAATTTGTAATTCTATCCACATCATTTTTTCATTATTATCCTCCTCTCGCTTACGCTTACGGAGGATATTTGAAATGGTTATTTGATTTTGAGTTATCCCCCGGTTCATGCATTGTTCGCCACTACTATCTTCATTTCTCACTTCTTCTTGTGAAAGTCTTTGCTTTACCCTATCGGTAATCATGTTAGCAATTTTAAGCGTTCTAGAGCTGTCCATTTTTTAAAAGTTTTGAAAATAGTTTTGAAAATGTGTCTACTTTTGTTACAACACTTGTTTGTAGAAACGACACAGTTAAAAAATACTAAAACGAAAAACTTTTCTAACTTTTTCCCTTCTTCAGTTTGGGGTAACTTGAAAAGAAGTTGGATTGGAGTTATATGGATAATGAGAGAAAAAAAGAGCAAATTTTTATACTGCTGCTACTCACTCAAGATTTTGGGTAGAACTGATAATTATTCTTCACAAGAGAGCAATCTTCGTCTTCCAAATAATCACTCCACATATTTTCAGTTGACAATGAATGAAAGGCAGTGTGAGTTGAGGGCTCTGAATATAAAGCTGGGACAGGATATGAAACGTGTAAAAATCCACTCAAAGATAACATTATTCACGTATTGGGTTGTTTTCCTTCTCTATTGTTCATCTTTTCATGCTTATTTCACACTTTAAGATACAGTATCATACTTAAGGGATGAAGTGTGCACTGGTGTTGACGTATGAATTCTATGAAAAAGTTTATCTTTTTAAAGGCTCTGCTGCTGGGAGCAAGCACGACCCAAAAACAAGTCAATCGTAATGATACTGTTCATAAGAGCTATTTTGGATAGGATGAATATTCCTTGAACTTGAAAAGAAGTCTTCCTCCCTTTGTACAAGTATTTTGTAATAACTTAATAATAATTTTAAATACTATTTGTTATAATGTCAAATGTTTATTGCATTTAATCACGCAAGATATATTTCCGCTTGTAAGTGGTGATCAATGCTAAAAGTGTTTGCTAAGCAGTCATTCTTGTGAAAATTATAAGATTGATGAATGACGGGGATGTACAAACCTGTAAAAGCGTCTTTTGTTTTTGTTCATGAATCGAAAAATGAGGAAGTAGACGGACAAAACCTAAAATGATATGTTTAGCTTTTGAGTCTGGCAGAGCTCATTCCTTTATTCCTGGTCATCAATAGCTATGATGAATAATTGTTTTTTGTCCAAAATCCATCTCCTTGTTTTTCTTTTTAAACAAAACAAAGTCCAGATGAAATCAAAAATTAGGTTGCAGGAGAGAAAAAAGTACTCTTTATTTACAAAAATTTGACACGGTTGATATACCGGAATTCAGAATATTTATGTATTCATATAGGCAACATCAGAAAGCATTGCAGTTAACAATGTTAAGAGAAAGCATTATAAAAGATAACATCATTCTGCTTTATCACTTTGCATGTTGTTCCTCGATTTGAATGCTACATATACGAAAGGAGGGAATATTTTGATGAATTTGGATTATTTTGGATGAAGATCTACTTTTCTGGCTGTGTGTGATTACATTTTATGAATGATCATTAAAAAACGTAACTGAATTCACTACCTGTTGCTGCATATAATCAATTAGAGGTACTCTATTTTATGCAAACATACTATAAATAATATCAAGAATTGATTTGCAGATACAATGACCATGACCACGTCCTGCCAATGTTCCTTTTAATCCTTTTTGTGCAACATTTCGGCTCTAGACATTCTAAACATTACATGTGAAAAAGTACGGCATCTCAATACATCACAAGTGAAAAAGCACAACATCTCAATACCTCACAAGTGCAAAAACTATGTTTCAAGTAATGATGCTTTTCTTTTATGTTGTTTTTTATTAACAAATACTACATCAATAAGTTTGTCATATTTAAAACAAAGTATTGATTCCATGTTAATCTATCGATGATATGATATAATGAAAATACGAATCTGATTTCAACCATGCAATTTGTTTTTCTTTGTTCATTCATAATCTTGAGTTATTAGAGAATTACAAGGAGGGCTTTTATACCCAGAAAGCGCTTGGTCGAATTCAGGGGTTTGTATTTCCCGCTACCTTTAAGCTATAGAGATGCTGCATACACCAATCGAAAGGAAATTTTCTGCTCTTTCAGATGCACCCAAAAACTCATTTCCCCCAAAAAATCACTTGTAAGGTATTGAGATGTCGTAGTTTTTCACTTGTAATGTTTGGGATGTCTAGAGCCGATTTTGTTCGTAGATAGACATAAATTATAGATGTCTGCTATTTGGTTCATATATTGTGCAAGAAAGTATAAGTCGCGTGAACAAACTCATCCTTTTTCATCCTCTTCACTCATTCATTCTCCATCCATACCATACTATTCTTCAGGAAGCGTTCACGTAATGAACAACCCCTTAATGAAAATTTCAGAGCATTTACAAACTTGGACGAATTATGATGGAAGAGGACAAGGACAAAGACATTTGCACTCGGATCCCATGTTCACTTGTACATCTTTTTTTTTCAGTTAAAAAAGTAATCAAAATTTCTTGTTTTTTCTTCAACTTGGAGTAAGATCGGAAAAGGAAGAGGTCTCCAAATTCTCCAATCATGAACAAAGTGTGAAGGCAGAAGTGATAGCTTGGTAAACCTTTCAGAGGGCACGCGAGCACGCCAAGCGAAGCTAAAACCGATTGTCAGCTGTTTCAGTTTCCCCCACACTGCACCACGTGGAGTCCCAAATAGCCCGAGCGTGTTAAGTAATAATGCAGAAATAAATTTTGCGCACGTGCTGCGTACAACAAGTTACCCTGCAAGTTGGTGTGAAGTGCTTTGAGAACTTTGTAACTTTTCCATACAAAGTTATTATTTTGCAAGTGAACCTGCAAATACAATGTCGGGTCAAAAGGGTAACGGTGAAAGTGAAGATTCCAGTGACCGAATTCGCACACTTTCCCTCGCAAATCTGGATCTAACTGTTTTGATAAGTAAGCTTCAAAATGAGATCAAGGATTTGAGATTGGAGAATGCCAAGCAGAAGCGGAAGTTGGAGGATGTCGGGGATGGGATAATTTTGAAAGAGAAATTGAAGCGAGCCGCAGAAGTGTTTTATGAGCAGGATGCGGAAATTAGGAGCCTTAAGAGTCAACTTGATAAGGCAACTCGTAAAAACAGTGAGCTTGAAAAGAAGAATAATGAGCTGAAAGAAAAACTGGATTCCACTCTTCCAAATCAAAGGTTAATCGAGAAACTGGAGGAACGATTGGCGAAAACTTCATCCCATCTTGAAAAAGCTGCGAAGATGGTGGTCCAGAAAGATTTGGATATTCGGGAATTGCGATCACGCACTGGAAATGATAAGCATGCGCAAAGGGAGGTTGACCTCAAGAAAGAAATCGTCTCTTTGGAAAGTCAACTGAAGAAAGCGATCAATTTCCAGTCACTCCAGAATGATCGCATCAAATCTCAAATAGAACTTGTGGAAAAAGCGGAGGCGAGATGCAGTAAAGAAATTACTCTTGTCTGTGAACTACGAAGGCGGTTGAAGGAGACTGAAGAAAAACTGATAGATAAGCAGAAGAATTTTAATGATCTTGATAAGCGCTTCGAACAACTGAAGGCTGTCCATCGAAATGACGTACTGTGGTTGGAGGACGCTCTACAAGCCAAAGAGGAGGAAATTGCAGAAGTCAAAAAGAAAAATGGCAAGCTCTTCCTGTTCGCGAAAAACATCCGAGAAAAGTCCAAGTTTTCAAGGAGCCGGAACCCATGTTCAATTCTGGGGGAGTTGGGGGAGCTGGAAGCTCACGTTTCCAAGGAACTGGGAAGGAAATGGAATACCTGTAAAGCTTATCCAAAGAAAGAACGACAGCTTCCAAGGTGGGAGGTCCCTTCTTCATCTCAAAAGTCTGTATCCCGTCCACTTCCAATGCTGTCATCACCTCCACTCAGCACTCCCGAAAAGCGGGCTGGAGATCGTCGGTGTTCAAACGACCTCGGATCCGATTGTAGTCACAAGAAAAAGTGAGTGTTAAGTACAATGGGCATATAACGAAGTAATTTAGATTTCAAAATTAATCAATTCAATTTTTTTTACATGCAAAGGTTCATTCCAAGTGATCATTATGCGAAGAAGGATGACAAACCAGAGAATAGTGTATGGCAGTCTACCAGTGCTTCGGCAGCAAATCAGGAAATTCGCCAAAAAGTAATTTTCGGGGACACTGATGAGGAAATTGACGTGGAGGATGATTAGGACTTTCTGCAGAGAAACTTTTTAACTTCTTCTTTTATTTCCTTCGACTTGTAACATGTAATTATAATGTATTAACAACTGTAATAGCAGTAATTAGATTTAAATGGATTGATCTGTAGCTAATACCAAGCAAATAAATATATGTAATATAGTGATCGAATTATCGAATGTTATTTCTTTTGAACTATTTATTTTCTATTTTCCGATTGACACATGTTCCAGAAAATCGATCGTTAGACTTGACTGGTTTATTAATTTTTTCTTGGTAATCTCATTTCCATTTCATATTAGGTTCATTTTTATTATGGGAAATTGAATAATTGGAAAATACTTTAATTTGTTTTATGATATTATCATTGCATCATGCTTACTTAAGCATTCCTCACTCAATTCATTTTTAAAAGTGCAGTTTACACCCTTTTTGAATGGTATATACCGGATTTGAAAAGAATTTGAGTCGCATTTTTTTGAGAAAAAGTGGAAGAAAATTCCTTTTTGATGAGAATTGTCACAAGGAATTACCGACACATTCTCTAATTTCAAAAGCGCTAATTTTTGTGGGACCGATTCTCTAACTGCCAAATCCAAGATCTCTAACTCCAAGTCCAATCTCTAACTGCAAATCCACAATCTCTAATTTCAAATCCAAGATCTCTAATTCTAAGTCTAAGATTCTGAATCGGACTTTAAACAAACTTGGAGTTATTACAAGTGTTAATTCGGATCATATACATATGTATCCTTTAAGGAATTTAATATGCATGCTCTTCTTTTTTAGAATGCCCTTAGATTACTCCTTTACCAATCAACAAGCGTATTGCATTGCAAGTATTAAAATATTATTGCTGTGTAAAAACACAATTGTATGTAGTATTATGCAAAATTCTATATGAGAGCTTTAACATATAAAAGTTTATTATATCATTTATTTATTATATTATATGATGGAGCATTTAAAATCCACGAAAATGAAACGTTAGCAGGAACCGTGTTAAGGTAGGGACACACTGGGTCAGGATAATATGAGTCAGGATGAGTTCCGCCGTCCGCAATG
>JAQIXX010006713.1:0-11838 GCA_034700605.1 Willowsia nigromaculata | reverse complement strand
ATCATTCAAATGAACGACATGTGCTCCAAGAGCGTCCACGCGTTCCTCGCCTTCCTCTACTTGGATGACCTTGAAGATTCAAAAGGAGACCCGATGGTTGCCTTGGATCTATTGAAAGCGGCTGACAAGTACAATGTTCCAAGGCTGGAGGAACGGATAAAGCAGGTCATTCTGGGAATCCCGAACAATTGTTTCAAAGTGGAGACTGCGATGCAGCTCTTCATTTTTGCAAGAAAGATCACTGGAGGAGATAAGCTGAAGTGGAAGGCGATTGCGGCGTTGAAAGCGTATGAATAATGATTGACATATTATTTATTACAATATTTTTAAATACAAGAAAGTCATGTTACTGGATTAAAAAAATTTATTAATTGTTATTAGTGATCATTCCAACTTGTGGGGCTCTACAAGTTACAAGCAATTGTTCCAGGAGGATCCTGAAGCAGCCATGGAACTCTGTAAGCTTCTTGTGTCCGGAGGTCCAGTGGCAGGTTCTTCAGCTGGAAGATATCTCGTCTACACTATTTCCAAGTCTGAAGAGAAACCGTATATCGTCCACAAAATGTTGAAGGAGGGGCTGGACAGTGACGCCACAATCATTGCGTCGGATGGGGCGGAGATTAAATGTCACAGGATCATCCTTAAAGGTTTACATGTAGCTAGCATTTATTGGTGCTTCGTGATGTCCTCATCGATAGCTTGATAATTTTCAACAATTGATACCAACAGGACAAAGTGACGTGTTTGAGGCGATGTTCAAGGAAGCCTCCAACTCTTTGGAGTCCACAAGCGGGATCATCAAAATGGAAGATATGCGTTCCAAGAGTGTGACAGCGTTTCTCACCTTCCTGTATTTGGACGATCTTAAAGACGCCAAAGAGGACTCTGCGGTTGCCCTGGATATTCTGAAGGCGGCTCACAAGTACAATGTTCCAAGGATGGAGGAACAGATAAAGCGGGTGTTTCTGGAGCTGCCGAACAGCTGGTTTAACGTGGAGGTGGCCATGGAGCTCTACATTTTCGCAAGAAAAATCCCAGGGGGAGATAAGCTGACGTGGAGGGCCATTGAGGCGTTGAAAGCGTATGAATATTTGATATATTTTTTAAAATAATATTTGTACTAGAAAATGGCGTTACGGGATTCGAATATTTATACTATTTTTTATTAATTGTTATTAGTGATTATTCCAATTTATGGGGCTCTCCAAGTTGCAAACAGTTGTTCCAAGAGGATTCTGAGGCAGCCATGGAACTCTGTCAATCCTTCGTCACCGGATGTTCAGTCACAGTTGCAGGTTCTTCAGCTGGAAAAAAATGAACCAATAACGGCGAGTCCTGCCAATCAATAAATTAGTGACGGTTTGGATTTTCACGCAGAATATTATGGAGTAGGGACATCTCAATTATATTTTTTATTTAACTTCTACGCTTATTAATTGAAGCATTATATTTGCTCTGGTGATACGGAATTATTTTTTTAATGCCGTGACCTTTTGTGCTTACAAAAATACGTAACTGTGAAATGTGACTCATGTAATGTCAAAGTTTTGGTAGTAGTACCCTGTAACCTGTCATAATCTGTAATAATTAATTAAAATGAATTCAATGTCTCTTTCCTAATCAAATATCAATTGTCTTTTTATTATTAAATATGACCATATTTTGCTACTTTGTAATCCCATTATTTTTTAGTTGTCTTCCCAAAATGTCTTCCTAAAAATATTATACCATTCATAACTTCATAACACAATAGGTAACTAAAAATGAATCATGCTAAAAATAGCGTCAGATAAATGGTCATATTACCATTCAACGATTTTGATTGAAATCAATTCAGGAAGGGAAAATTGAATTATTCTGATCTCAACTCACCCCTTTTATTGCATATCTCACCAAAAATCTCAAAACTTTTATGGACTGAACCGTGACGCCACAATTATTGCATATTACACCCTGAGGTACCTGAAGATATAATTGCAGTTACTTAGGGTAGGAAGGACCTGACCTGACCTGACCTTATTGGCAGTGGGGATCCAAAATTACAGATTGACCTTGAAGGCTATGCTTCAAGGGAATCCGGACACAATGCCGATATCACAAGTAGCAAGTTTTCAAAACTCGTAACTTCGCACCTAAAACTCAATTTTGGTACTAAATCGCGAGTGCCAAGTCACAAACCCCGATATGGTGGTACTAAGTGACGATTAAAACTTATAAAAATTTCCAACTCCTCCTTCATCAAATAAGGCTAAAACTAAATACAAAGAGTTACAGTGAGTGGGAAATCATTGTAATTGTTATTAGTAGCAGTTGTATATTTGCCAATATGAGTAGAATTTGAAACTGGACAATCTAACTAATAAGCTATGACTATAATTTTAAGCTATATAAGTGTAAGATATAACTTTGCGATTGTTCTTGTAATTGTAAGCATTTTAGCAGCCTCATATCAGTTGTTAGTTGCGGAAGTGTTAGATAGTACTGTGTGACTAGTCTTGAAATAGGAAAAGCGTTCGCATAATAAACTTGGAGCCAACATTTGAATGCATCGCAATCACTTTCTTCAGCTCCTTGCTTAGATATTGATTAAAATTAGGATATAAGTCTTCTATAAACTAGGCGTAATGATCATGTAATTATAGTATTCAAATTCCAATGTTGTTTAACATTCGATGCCCAAATATTCATACGGCTATTCAATTCCATGATTCTGTTATAATACTTACAATTATAAGAACATTTACAGGGTTATAGCTTAGTTAGATGGTTCCCTTTCAAATTCTACTAATGTTGGTTTAAAATAAAACTACTACTGATAACAATTACTTAAGCATTAATGATTTGCCTCTAACTGTGACTCTTTGCATTTAAGTTTGGTCTTTTTGATGAGGGAGTTGGTGGAAATTTTTCTAAGTTTTTATCGTCACTTAGTACCACCATATCGGGATTTGTGACTTGGCACTTGCGATTTAGTACCAAGCCAAACTCGTCAAATGTTACCATAATATCGTGATTTGCGATATCGCTATTGTGTCGGTGATTCTTTTGGGCAACTTCGGTTTGACGAAAAGTTGTGCGGATATTTCTGTGCAAATTCAACTAATATCATAATCACTTGCATTAGATTATGAATGATTCGTTTACAATAAAAGCGTATCTTTGCATGAAAGGATTCTGCTCGAGGACGATTTTTGTAGTTTTGGAATCTCAATTGGGTATCTAGAGATAATGCAATTTTTTCACTGGTATAAAAACAACCAGAAGCTATCTGACGTTTCAATTTAGATTAACATATATGAAGGTTATCAACCCGAATACACACACCCAAATTACAACTCAAATACTTATACATAAATAGCATCACAGATACCTGTACAAAATTACAAGTAAAATGCACACACATTGTGCCAATGTAATGCTGCCTATTCCATTCTTAACACTGTAAGTTAGAATATGGTAAGGAAAACTTGGGATTTCTTAAACCCACATGGTATTGTTGGAATTTCATATTTTTTATTATTAAATAAGACGTTGATGGTTGACGCTGCTTATTATAAATATTTCCTGGTCCGGGACTCAAAGCTTCAGGAGATAGTTGAATGAAGTTTTTCATGGTCAAATTTAGTATAGTTCATATGATATCAAAGATGAGAAAATTTATGAAGTCTCGACATGGTTGCTCTACGCAAGTCTCAGAAGCTTTGAAAATTATTATATACTGTTACGCTACAAGGGTTTAGCCCAAATATAAAATTTTGAGTCTGTAAAACGAAGCATGTGGAAGTTATGCGCAATTTCATGCACAAAATAGTAGCGCCAATTTATTTCTAAACAAAACATGGCATTCGAGTCAAAATTTTTGTACATTGTATAAAATAAAAAATTGAGATCACATTTTGAAGGATTCCTTAAAACTTCCAGATTTAGTAGGGAGAATTGAAAAAAAAAACATTTTCCTGGAAACTTTTAGGGTTACGGTGATGGCAGGAAATATTTGAACGATATGGTACAAAACATTTATCTGAATTTTAGGACTAATTTTTCTCACCAACTTAAAAGTTTTGGCAGTTTGTTAGAACGCGTAGGTTTCGGTGATCATGCTAGTGAAAGTTTGAACTCTATTGGTGGAGGATTGAGAAAACTACAGCACTTCTAATCAATGATACTCCGATTCGAAGGGAAAAAAATAAATGAACGATTTAAAATTTTTGGTTGTTTCTTCATCGTTTGCGGGAATTTTTTGTTCATCTGTGTATATTATCAAACAATTAGGGTAATGCACCAATATACGGTGAACCTTTTTTAAGTTTGAAGGTTGCGGACCCCCAGGTAGGCTGTGGTCAGTTGCCACTTCCGGTTTGTGGATAATACGATTGACCGCTCAAAAAATTAAAGTTCCTTGCATCAAATTCACCAGATAATCCATTGTTACTCTTCTAGCGATCATTCCTACTAATTTTGGACACCATATACGCAGGGAACGATCATTGGATTGCCAACATTGGAATGGTCCATTGACTAGACTGGGGGTATCCCTGGCAAAATTTGGAGTGACTTCGCTTAAAAAAATAAGATATCAAGTGAAAAAAAAGGAAATATTGTCTGAAGGGTCCCTCATATGGAAATCTCCAAAACTGAAAGCTTCTTGGAAAGATGAAGGCCAGCCAATCCAGTGTTACTTGTAGATTGCAATTGAACGTGGCAATAATTCGTGTTTATGTCAAAAAATTCAAATTCACCGTTCAGATTCGCTAAAAGCGCCACGAAATGTTGATTCCAAAGGTCATATTGTTGTTTAGAACCCTGCTGGGGACCTAAGCGCTAATGCTTTTGATGCAGGAATCAATTCAATTACAACAAGATTTATTGTAGACTTGGCATTGTACACATTGAATTTAGGATTAATTCCTTGTCCTCCAACTGCAAAACCCACATTACATTTTTGGAGTTTCGTAATTTTGGGATACAAGCCAAAGTGTAACGCGTTGGCTGTGTTCCATTTAAACACAAAATCAGTTAGGTCTATGTAAGCACCAGATCTGGTGTTGATAATGCTGGAATAACTTAATACCTAACAGGGAGTAAGAAATTAGTTTGGCCTAGCAATATCAGGATATTCAAAATTGGTCTGCTCATAAACTGTACAGTCAATTGGGTGCCTTATACTGGGCAATCCCTCTAGTCATGCAATTATGTAGTTTGATTTTGGGGTTTTTGGGTCTTAATTCCAACAAAGCTTTGGAAAGATGAAAAATGATTTAAATTTTTCCTCCCAAATCAAACGGATTTTCAAGACCAGGAGCTGACTACGTCTTCCAACAAGGATGTATTTTGTGCATGATTCCTTAATCAAAGCTTACTATGTCTTTAGACTATTCCCTAGTATATTCAAAATCTTTTTGTAATGTTTTGAATTGTTGTCCGGCACAGTTTTGATTTATCATTACCAGTTTGATGAATTATTCTTCAAAATTAAGGATTTTTATAGAATTGCCTATCAATACTGCATTTCAAGTTTAATTTTCTTCCTCAAGACATTTCGCAATTTAGTTTTGTAGAATGTTCTATCATGATGATGTAGTAGCATGTTTTACGTTCTATTGTAAAGTTAAATGAATTTTTTGTGATAAAGGTCTCTAGCTTGTAAGTAATTGTTGTAAAGAAAGAAATCACTTTTGGATTAGATTTATCTCATTTACATGTTCAAGTATGCAAATCATATTGTACAAATTGACTGATATGCTAGGATATTCTAATTGTTGAATTGAACCATCCTGACTTTTCGTTTACTGATCATTCTTTTTGTGAACTTCAATTGTCATTGTAAAAGTTAGCGTCTTTTTTATTCATATAATAGCAATTGCCACCGCAGAGTCGGTCCCCAATTTTCTGGTAGTGATCAAGTTGATAAGAGCTAAAGTTACTTTTCCTTCATGCGATTTACCCCAATTTTGACATTAAAGCCAGATTCAATCAAACCAATCTCTGTTCTGTAGTTCAGAAAGCAGTGAGCCATTTTATTTGACGAAAGTTTTTATGAGAAGAGAAGCTGCAAGCCACCACTTCATGCACACACCACTCACGTCAGTGATTCACTTATGATACTTTAAACATTACCTAACACCATACCGCATAATTTATTGAAAAACTGTTATAAATATTTATTTGATGCTGATACCTGTAACTGGTTTAGTACCCAGTAATTAGTATCTTACCTAGAGAGGTAGTAGAGAACTGGGAAATATTTTGATGGTTTAAGAATGAAAATAAGGCAACCAACTATTATCTAAGTGTGTAATAAAAATTCAAATGCATGCTTGAACCCTCCATTCTGAATAAAAATGAACCCAGATTTTTTACAGGAGGGAAATTATCTAAGCTTTTTAATAGGATGTAAGAGCCGATTATAACAGTTATGTTTGATTCTATTTTGTATAAGTGTAAAAACTTCATTAAACTTTGAAATAAGATCTAAAATTCTAATAACCGCATATTTTATTTATTCTAATAGTAGCCTTTCTTTCCCACTAATAAATTCAGATTATTTATTCAGAAAGAAATGTCTCCAAGAAACTGAAAACAGCCCGGTAATATCTAAGTTAATAAACAATTCCAAGTCCACCTTATGAAATTCAATTTTGAAAATAAAGGGACTTCATGGAGTCATGAGTTAAACAAGTGGGATCAAACATGCTATTATATATATTAATGTAATATATATATATATATATTATATACATTGTTTGGCTAATAAAGTAATAAATATCGAATGAAAATCTAGATTTACGAAAAAAGTTATTTAGGCAAATTGTGCTCAAAGCATGTAAATGTTGAAAAACATTTCTTTTTTGTATTGAATTGGGCTTAAAATTTGTTCTAAAAATTAAATATATTATTTCTCAAAAACAATATATTAAATAAAAATTTGTGTGCGTAGCAAATAAAAATGGAATTATTCTTTTCATTTCTTTATAGTACCTAGTGGATGCAACACAATCTGCTTAGAGTGTGCACACGTATATTTGTATTTTTTCATAAAGCAAACATAGAACGCTGATTCTACCAACCCAATTTCTACTCCTAAAACACGCAGTTAAACTTGGTAGAATGGCAAGTCCTCTGATGTGGAAAGCTTTAGATTTGAGCAAAAATGTCTTCGACAGACTTCTGTATGGGTATATAATTCATGCAGACACTACATCAAGGAGTTTGTTGTGGATAGAAACCAACGTAAACTGATTCCATTGTATTGCTCGTTTGCTGCTTTTGGTTTTGGCATTCTATTTAGCGTGAACGTCATATTGATTTTCTTGTTCAATCCTGACGCAGTTTCCCTAGATGAGCTGCTTGTTACATTGTACGTTATTCTGTGTGCCATTCTGTGTTTAAGCCTTAATTTTATTTGTATAACCTGTGCGGAAGAACTTACTCAATCTTTCAATATGTTGTTCAAGTTCCATCACGTTTTTAAGAATTCCACCCAAAAGCTCGTAGTGCAAAGGGATATCAATTTGAGACACACACAGCTACTCAGGCAAGGTAATCGTTTTAATGATATAGATAAACTTTGGTTTCGTAGATTAAACTGGTTGCAAGCATATTTTTTGTTCTGAAAATCGTAGAAATCACAAAAGCTGTTATGCGGGACCCATCCACAGATACATTAGGAATTCTGATGAATACTCTTGTAATAATTATGATACTCATGGGAACACTCTTTACACCGTTTGCCATATGGTCTGGGTATGATCCAGTAACATTGTCAGCCTTAAATTGGACACTTTCGACATCCCAAAATATCGGTTTAGCGGCATTCAGATACGTCCTTATCCAATGGTGTAGTTTGGAAGCAACACGAATCCTTTCGATTGTCATTGTATTTGCTTTGGCTTTTTCCAACACTGTAATCGCATGTCTTCGCAGAATCAAATGGCTAAATCTAGAAATGAACTCCGTATTCAAATATCAACTGCTTCGGTTTATTCTTAAGGTTGGATTTAAAACGCAGAAGTATTTAGCAGGAGTTTTCATGTTAAATGGACCAGTTATTTTGATTGTATGCAACATTATTTTGATCAGGCTCTCATCAATACTTCCGAATGGGTTGTATGTATATTTCTTGGCGCTGGCAGGAATTGTTTGCGCCGTAATTCATGAAAGTTTACCGCTGGCGATTGAAAGTCATGAGCTCAGTAAGAAGTTGTTGAACCGTAACTGGGGTGGTAAAATTCGAGAAGAATTCCAAACTCTAAAACCATCGGAATATAAAATCTGGAGGAAACTTGTAAAGGCTCAACAGCCACTTCAGTTTTACTATGGAGTTGCTCTGTTTGAAAAATCTACCAAGTCAAATCTATATGAAAAAATAGCTGATTACACCATAAACATATTGCTGCTTCTTGGATAACGCAACATGCACTGATACTATATTTACACTTACTTTGAAGAAAATTTGGCGGTAACTATTTGGCCCCAAAATTTAAATTTAAATTCTTAAATAGTTCAGATTTGTTTGAGTAGTCTTTACGTGTCACAGATATTGACCAAAAATGTTCTAGCCCAAAACAGTAGGGATTACATACTCTTTCTAAAAGAAACAAATACCAGATGTGTATGTTTCTAGCACAATTGTACCATATTTCTCATTCACGAGGTTCGCCTTAAACCAAGCTCCCTGGAAAATCCACTGATTTTATTATTTTGTGATTAGCATGATAAATTTTCATTATGCTTTAAAAAAGCACCGGCATAAGAAAATGCTTGCTACAAGTTGTAATTTAATAATCTGTCATTCTTGATTAGAAATGTGGAATCGATTGAATTCAAATAATAAAAAGCCTCGTTTGTTAGCACAAAGAAAAGTTCGGGATTGATTTCATAAAAACCTGCTATAAGAAAAAATTATAAATTTATATTCGGATTCAAACGCAAAATAATTTTATAGTTTTATTTATAAGTAAAATTAAATTACTTGAAAAGTTACAAAATAACCCTTTTAGACATTCCCTATATCGGTATTCCTGGGATATTGTCATATGTAGACAAATCTTGGTTTTCCTTTTTTCAATTTTATGATCCGAAAATAGCCCCAACATTATGCAAGAAGTTTGGCATTTGCGTTTTAATTTGACAAAAAATTTAATTTAACAAAAAAACTTAATATTTGTGGGCTGGGTCCACATGTCTGAACAAGCAGACTGACATTTAGACTTTACTTTAAATATTTTGTAAATTCTTGAAGTAGTGGAAGTTAACCTATTATAATCAAATGTTAGTGTTGAAGCGATTTGGTGAGTCACCAGATGAATATCTTGGCTATACATCATTAGTAATTAGTAATCATTACTATAATACAATGTCTTACTTGCCTTAATAAATTGAACCATTTGCATTTACCATAACTCACTCAAAATAATTGCTTCTTCAAACTTAAAAGTCAACCGTTCCTGACATTTGTGCTCTTGAAATATTAAAGTCAATTTATACAGATTATCTTTCCTGCTGATAACGCTGCATCTCTGCTCTAGATTAATCTCTACACACGATACTAACGATTCATAGACGTATTTTTGTACTTACAATGAGAACGCATTTAACGAACGAAAAATATTATGCATGCACACAAAACTATTTATATTTAGCACGATTACGTATTGGTCTAGGTAGTATACTGTCTTGATTTTGATTGGAGGGAGATCTTGTGCCGAAGTGACAACATTCCAACTAGTGGCGTATTTTCTACAGGAGAATTCCTCTAGTCAAGGCAATTTATGAAGCTTGGATCTCGAACAGTTCGTGAGTTATAAGAGGTCGTTCGAGGTTTCAGGCTCGCTAGAATTTTAGTATTTTCTCCAAAGATCAAAAGTAGACATCATAAATACAAAAGTGAATTATACATGGTTCATTCATTCAAAGTTATCCTTATCTGAAACTCCCAATGTGAATTTAAACATTTTTTAGTGTTCTAGGAGTTTTGATGTGAAATGAAGAGCTTGATGAAACAGAAATTAAGCTAGTACTTTACAAAAACCAACAATACTTGTATTGTTTTAGCTGCACCACTCTTACTAGATCGTCCGCTCATCTCCATGAAACCAATTTTTGTTGTCCTAAAATTTTGTGGATTTTTATTTTAACCATTTAAAAAGTTTTATTGCGTTTTGCACATGAATTAGATGTATATTGGGACAAAGATTAATATGTGGAGAACTTTCCTGATCGCAAACCCAAATTTTATTGTTGGGTTTTTAGATTTAATGAAATAAGAAACAAAACGTTGAGTGTTGACGTTCCTTACTATAATAATTTATAAATTTAGTTCACGCAGAACTGTAAAGCTCTAATAATATCCAGGCAGTTTTGTAATCATCTGTAGAAGATGCCAGAATTCATCAGGTAAACTGAACAACTATCACATTCCTTTGCCTTTGAGTCTGAGTTGAGATGCGAGAGAGTCAACATGATAAGCTCCCAGCTCGTAGACTGAGCATGACTTGACAATAAAAAACCTTAATGTGAGTAGTGAGCACACGCTGTGAGTTATTTATTTATTTTTGAAATTTTACGTGAAGAGTTTTCCGAACTGATTCAAAATGCAATTCGTGAAGTACTCAAAGACGAAATCGTTCCATCCTGGAAGAAAATTGATTCAATGGACCAAAAAATGAAATTGTATAAACAGACAGAATAAAAATTGGCCCTTGAGAATGACCTCATCATAAAAGCGTGAGCCAGAGCTTGAGAGGGAAAAAGATTTAGAGACTTCTGTGACTTCAGTTTTTGGGGAGTATTTTTTCCAAATTGGGAGTGAAAGCAGCAGAAATAAGCAGTGTTAAAGTACTTGGAGAAGTAAATACTGCCCAGCGTCCGATATTGGTGAAATGTTACGAGAAAAAGGCACGAAGAGCATATTAGCTCACAAAAAACGACTCGGGAAAGAAAAAAACGGAATAAAGGGAACCGCCATCGAAAATAAAAATTGTACCTCGGCAAGGGATTTTTTTGCCATCGAATTGGCATTTTTTTCGATGGCAAGATTCCTGGTGCACTTGCCATCGTAACCGAGGAAAGTTACCTCTGAGAAAACTTAGAATATTTTTTTCTATATATTTTCGGAATTTTCGTAGTGTGTTTGAAGTTTTTTTTGAGCAGGTAAAGCAGCGATTGCTATTATGGATGTAACTTCTGGTAAGTAGCTTTATATAATATTTTGATGCTAGTTAGAACGTAGTACTGAAATTGTAAATTGTGGAAAAGTTACGAAAATGTGTATCATTGTACTTCACTGTTAGTTTCATTTAGCATTTAGCAGTAATCTTGGTGAACAGTTTCAGTCTTGCCAACGGTAAATGAATCCAACCTTTTTAGTAGGTAATGAATAAATTACATTCATGTTTTTGCAAAATAAATCAGGAGTAAAATACACAATAGCTTTGCAGTGTCTGTGCAATTTAATTCAAAAGTGATACAAAAATATTGTATCAAGTTAAATATAATTTTAGAAAGAACGAAAGCTTGCCAGAACGTTAGCTATTATTCTATTGTGTCTGAGGTATGGGATACAGTACTAGATTATGTGCAACTGTAATGCACATAAGTAAAAATTTGTGGTGCAGAATACATAATTACTTTAATACTATAGTTTTTAATCACTGTTAATTAGTTGTGAGTTTTTAAAGTTTATATTCGTACTGACACATTAAATAACGTCTAAATACTGATTTTCAGCGAAAACTGACGATTTTCGAAATTATAGTTTTCTATCAATTATGTGATTATATAGCACAAGCGTAAACTTTTCTACATTTAATTCAGATGTATTATTATTCTGCATATTAA
>JAQIXX010006712.1:0-11840 GCA_034700605.1 Willowsia nigromaculata | reverse complement strand
ACCCCCACTCTCCATCTCCTCCTCCTTCCCCTCCGAAACACTCACAAAATTAACTATCGCATTCACTTCTTTCTGAGATAGAAATCCTTATCAGTTCATGATAAGCCACCAACCCACTCTCGAACACTTCTAAGATTAGCACAGGAGCAATTATTGAGCAATTAATTTAACCCTCTTCTCGAACTGCCCTACTTCAGCTGGTGCTCCACTTCCACACAATCTTCCATGTGATTCCCGCCGTCTGTCATCAACATATGGGGCAATATGAATTTTCTTCTGACTTTGTTCAGTCTCATGAAGATGAAGATGCAGACAGGTTGTTGGAGAGATGTAGCTGTAGCTGGCAAGATTTTAATTATGTATCTTTCCCCCAAACAGGGCCTATGATTAGGGATTAAACAGGAAATTTCCGTCTTTTGAAAGGAAGGATTTTCGGGTAGTTTTATGGTTTATGTAAAAAGGGGAAGCGGAAAAATCCCTTGAGCTCAACAATGCAACGAGGATAAGCCGAGGGGATAAGCCAATCTTGGAATTCCCTTTGATTTAGGTCCCTGGCAGTGACTATGACTATAGAGGGTGAAGTGGAGTTTACACACCATAGTCAATGGGTCCCTGGCTATTAATAGGCAAGGTACTGTGAAAACCCCACCACACAACTGGTCATTATCGTAAAGCGTAAAAAAGGTTCCATTCATAGAAGCTTTCAGATTTATGCATGAACTGAACTAGTTAAATCAAGTAAGATCCTATGAATTGCGTTTTTACTATGATAAAATGTAGCTCTTCTATTTCATTCTGTTCATTTGCACCTGAGAAAAGTACCTGACCCGAGAGGATTGAGGACTTGTAGAGTCACCAGAATGGACTATTGGACAATGGGAATCCCGAGAAATCTACTGAAATGCTAAAAATATTATCATTAGATAATCTGCATATTTTTCCATCTTCATTTGAATATTGTCATATTTTTTTCCATGAAAAAATTATTTCACTGCGTAGTATACCTAATATATCTACTCATAAATGATGGCATATAGTCAATTCGTAGAACTTAGAGTAACCTTTGGAATTGCAGATGCCATTAAAAATGTAACTTGAAGAACTTAACTGCATAGCAAGTGCCTTATAGCCTATATAAAAAGAGGGTATTTCCTCATATACCTGCACCACCTCCTCTCGATACAGCAGTTTAAGAGAACCTACAAGTTGGACTAGACGTCTTTATCTCATCTCTCTCGTCATTCATTTTTACGACGACAAAATTCAAGTCCATTATTTGTTAAAGTGTGAAAATTACCTACTTGAAAATTAATTAAGGTAGCTAATTACAGAAAAGTGAGCGTGCTGGAAACGCCAAATATATAAGTCTTAATTCGCCCCGGTATTTTGTTTTGTTTCCTTCAGATGGCTCAACTCAACCCCTCCATCTTCCTCCTTCTTTCCGGATGCCTCCTCCAAATTGCCTTAGCCCTCCCCACGGATCCTGCAGCGGTGGCAGCAGATCCTGCAGCAGCTGCAGTTCCTGTGGCAGCAGCACCTGTGGAGTCACCAGCCGTTGCCGTTGCTGAACCTGAAGTGACAAAAGCGCTTCCACCTGTAGCCACCCCACATCAGCCTTCAGGTGGAGGTGTCGTCACAGAACATAGGAATCCCGATGGGAGCGTCATCACTGTCACCAGATACAACGGACCACTTCCAGCAGACGCTTTCCGCAATCCATTGATGAATGCCGGTAAGAAAGTCTCCCATTTTCTGTTACCATAGCAACAACAGTTCTGACCGCCACCACCCCACCAGAGATTTTCTAAGCGTGACATTTTGATAGGCATATAGGGTCATCCATTTTTTCCTTCTTTCTTATAGGCTTTTTCACTGGTTTGCATGATAACCTTTATCAGACTCAGCTCCTTCAGCTTCAGGCTCTGCGAAACTTGCAGTACCTGAATTACAATTATTATCCAATAGCTGCCCCCACCTACCCCTTTTATCGTAGTAATCCTTACGTCTACACTTCTACAGGTATGCACTCCATTTCATACTTTTTTTGAACATTTCATTTTCTGGGTGGTGGCATTTTGGTCTGGTTCAAGGCTGGTCTGGTCATTTTGAAAATTATGAAGAGCAATATTTTAAATATTTGTTTTTGTTCTGTGTCAATTTTTCAGGGAATCCATTCTTCTCCCCATTCTTTGGCTATGGAGGTGGCTACCCATTCGGCGGTTATCCAGGCGCTTATGGAAAGTCTGCGTAAAAGGGAGGACGCCAAAGCAGAAGCTGACAAGACGACGGTGGTTTTTATATGGTGCTATATCCTGACAAATGTACAGAATACTCATTATATTTTTTATGCTTTTAAAAATGTTTTTCTTGTTTTTAACATGTGGAGTATTTTTAAGCATCTTTCTGGTTCTCTATGCATTTTCTGAATGCTGAGCATTTTTTATTGTTTCAACGGACATATTATGACTTTTCAAAAGAATAAAATAAACTATGAGTAAAAATTTATGCAAAATTTGAGGTTTTAACATGTATTCTAAATGATTGAAAACGGTGAAGAAACTCTGGTGAACTTTCGGCATAATTTACGGCATTTCAGATTTTTCATTGCATCCATGCCATACATTGCATATCGCATCTAAATTCGGGAAAACATGTAAAAATTAATATTTTAAACTTGCACTTTTATGCTTTTAGCATTGCACTCCAAATACTTGAAAACGCATAACATTTTGGTATATAAGAGCTCATCCTCATTTTTGATAAAGATACATACGAACATCGCGAATGAGTAGACTGAGGAAATTTGAATAAATTGTCTTACAGGAAGGTATAATGCCAGTAGCATGTAGCGTTAATTATATGCAAGTAAAACTCCAAATTCTAGGATGTCCTTGCAAATCTATCTTGATCTTTCACAAGTAGATGAACAAGATTCTCTATTACTTCATGACATTCCTTGTCAAAGTACGTTTAATACATGTGAGGAAAGTTCATGCTATAACTTTAAAGTATTTCTTTAGGAGACTTTTAATTTTTAAATTCCTTTTTGAAATCACATCGCATTTTAAATTCGATAATTTTTGCATCCGTTCTCTGTTGCACACGAGGAAAAATGAATCGGTTCTTGTGCTCGCTGGTAAGTCGCTTGATACTTAATTGTTACCTTTAATTTCTTAACTGAGCAGATATGTGATTATGTGGTGCAGAAATGAGAAGAAAATTTGGAGATTAAAAGCTCTGATATTTTAATTTGCAGGCCGTCACCGTCGCTTTGTGCGCCATCCTCACCAGTTTTGAGGGAGTCCAATCGCAAAAGATCGGCAAAGGAAACAAAGCAACGACCACTGTTTCCCCTGAGAGGACGCCAAATATTGTCCCATTTCTGGACGACTCTTTCACTTCCGGTCTACATCAGCATGATTTTCCAGTGGACAAAGCAATTCAGCAGAACTCCAGCTTGCCATTCTCTTTGAGATTCCCAGCACCTCCGAGAAAGTCATCAAAGTTCCATTACCCAATGCTGCCAAGCGTCTACTGGAGTCTTCACAAGAAACCGGAAGTGCCACTGGTGGATCCTCTCGAGAACGAGTTGGGGTATGGGCTGGATTACCAATAGAGTGTAACGCAAAAGTGATGTGATAATGTCTAGATCCGTTTTAAGCAAAATTTACCTCGTTTAATCGATACACTTAAGAATTTTAAATCATTTTATTGTGATAATTTTGAAATAATGAAAGCTCCGAATAATCGCAACCATCTAGAATAAACGCATCTTCGAATAAATTTACTTCAGTATTAAAATTTTAAGTCCAGTTTCGAAAATATTTATTAAATCAAACTGTTTTCTCAGTTTGCCCCTCATCTGGTTCAAACTTGCACCAACTTTAGCGTCTTCATTAGTAGCACATAACATACTCTGCATCAATGATTCACTAATTATCTCCGCTAATTGCATTTTCTCATGATTTCCTCAAACTATTAGAACATTATGAGTCATCATGATTCAAAATATCAAATTAACTTGTTTGAATCCACACAATCAACAGTTAGAGAAGAGGAGGGGTCGAAACCAAAATAATTACAGATTTTTCTAGTCTCTTTCCTTCTCCACCAGAAAAATCTATTGTATTTGTCTTTTGAATTAAAGTCGCATTTCACAATTTCTTATTCAATTTTATTGCTTGTTATTATTCTGAAGATTGAAATTGAAAGCAAGCTGCGCATTTTCATACCATCTTTGAGAGAGTGAACAGAGAGACAAATTTTTAGTAAAACTTCATTGGATACCACTAGCAAGATGAGTTCTTTCACTGGAGTACCCATTTTCATATTGATAACCCTGGGCATCTTTTCCATTATTTCTGGTTTCCCCTTGAATTCTCAGGAAAATCAAGGTAGTCAAGAAGTCGCATCAGGGGCTCCGCCCGAATCGGGGACGCCGCCCAGTGGGGTTAACGGTACTAGTGGTAACGGAACAGAGAATAGTGTCGTCTATAGTTACGCAGAGGCAAGTGTATCAGTTGATTTATCAAACATCGTCAATGATGATTCATCATAAACGCTTTCAATTTCAACATCATTTCAAATTATTGAATCACAGGCAATCGTAGAGGGAGATGGTGTCCCAAACGTCCGTCAAATGACCATATTCAAAGGAAAGGATGGTGAGGTCCACTACTCAAAGAATGAAAACGGCACCGTGGAGACAGGGAAATGGGAAGGGCCGCTACCCACACCTCCTGCAATTTTTGCCCCGAAGTTGATCCAAGACGAGATCAATAGAATGCTGGTAGAGCCTCTGACAAAATTAAATGAGCATATTGGCAGTGGCCTTCAAGACTATTTCTTCAAATCATTCTCATTCTTTTAAACAATATGAATAATCGCAATTGTTCTGGTTAATAAAATTCGATTTTATTAATTTTCAGTCAAGAACACACGAAAAAAATCTTAAACTGTATTCAGTAGCACTAAATTAACTTCTCGTAATCGAACTAAAAATTAAATGCGTTTTTTTACACCATAAAATCTAAAGACTACTCTACAGAAAGCATTACTAAATAAACTGTTTGAAGAAAAAGAAACGAAAAAAAATATAATAAAAAGTTAATTTAGCAATCAATATTGTAACAAAATCTTTCGAATTGACACAATCATTAATTAAATTCAGCTAAAAGCTACAATGTACATAGAATAACGCAAAAATTATTTTTGAAGGTACATTCTTTTGTATTTTTCATTATTTATAATTACCTATGCATTTTTGTCCATATTTCTCCGTATCACATATATCATAACTTATTCCTAAATTACGTAGACAGGTAATGAATCAAGAATTAATGTGCGTCTAGTGCGTCAATTGTAACTGCGTTGTCAGCACCTTACTACCTACAATTATCTCTTCTTTACTCATTTGTTTCTCAAAATGCAAATACATCATTTTTTGATGAATTTTGTTTTGCCTTGTCAGCGAGGGAAAGAACAAAAGTTTACAATTTTGTTTCATTTTTGTGTGGTACACAAATAATTATTATACATACTACTACGATTATTAATGAAATAATTAATTGTTTTACTCAATTAGTACTACTACTGCAACTGCAAGTTTCACAGTTGATCCACTGCATGGAGAAAAACTCGTTGATGACTTTGGAGACAGGCTGGGAGGACTGGGAGTCGGATATTGCGCGATCATTTGAATTCGCTGCTTTCAAATCTCTGAGCATTTTCCATTGTGTGAAAATCCTACTGTATTCATTCAGCTTTTCTTGGTTTCCTTCAATAGTGTAGATTTGGAGGAGACCTCTGTAGTCGTATTCCAGTCCGGAGTAGGCGTCGCCAAATAATCTTTTTCCTGGGAAAGGAGAACATGATTTATTCGCAATATTCTCAATTTTTGCATTTGTTCATCCAAATATATTTTTCTTACCTATGCTTATCGACCGTAGATGTAGTTCTTCAGCCTTTCTGTACTGCTCCATATCATAATTGTACAGACTTGCCAAATGACCGACGGATAATGCCACTTCAAAATCATACAGTCCGAGAAGCGTCTCCTTGATTGAAATCGCCTTCAAATGCATCGCCTCCGCATCTGGGTACTTTCTCATGGACTGATATAGTCTCCCAAGATTCCCGTAATGCTTTGCGATTTGAACATTCATCTCTCCAAAGACTTGCTTTGATAGTTTCAGTGCTTGTAAATGCAGTTTTTCCGCTTCCTTGAGAAGCTCCTCCTCCATTGGTTGGCCGTGACTGTCGATTGCGATTTCCTCGAGAATGAGAGCCTTAACACGCTTCACTGACGCCAGTTGGAGGTGATTGGGCTGGAGAAGGACTTCCATAATGTTTATGGCCTTTTGAGAAAGTGATCTGGACAAAATACATACATACATGATAAGCTTTTGCATTGCAGACAATAGAGCAAGATAACCACTTGTCTTTATATCTCCACTTACCGAGCTTCGTCAAACCTCCCATGACTGTACTCCTTGACATATAAAGCATACGACAAATCCTCGAGGACTACCGCTGTCATCAAATTGTAGCGCCCATATGCAGCCTTCCGGATTGACAAGCACTCCCTGTAAACCGCCACAGCTTGTTGGACAGAATCCCTATTCAAAAGATAGTACCCATAGTCCAACAAAGCGTCCGCGTACTTGACACTCTTCGACCCATAAACATCCCTGGACAAGTAGACCGCCTCTTTGATGAGCAATTCAGCCTTGTGGAATTCCCTTTTCACCACACACGATTTTGCAGATTGTCTTAAAATATCGATTGTCGCTCGTGGCTCATTGCAGTGAATCACTTTCTTCAGTTCTTCAAGAGCCTTCACACTCCACTCAAGTGCCTCGCTGTAGTTGCATTCCAGATAGCAGAGACCTGAGAATACAGAGTAGAGACTGGATAGATTAACTTGGGCTCCAGCCTCCTTCAGGTTTTTGATTATGGGAGTGGCTATCTCAAAGGTTCGGCGAGCTTGGGAGTGCATACTGTAGCAGATTTGGGCACCTAACAATCTTAATCAAACAAAAATCGAAATCAAAAAGTTATTTTTAATGCTCCAATCTTTAAAGTCAACTCAGAAAATTTTGTTAATTAATTGGGAAACTTACTTTTCGATATATTTAATACTTCTTTTGTAACCGTCCACCTTATTCTCCTCCTCCAGACACAAGTACATGCATTGAGTGAGTACTTTTGAGCCTTCCTCGTACCACCCAGCTTCGCATAAAAATTCCCCCAGCTGCATCCCCAAATTCAAGAGATTCTCCTTGAGATTGCATTGGGACTTCTTGACTTTTACTTCGAAATTGTTGGCGAGTCGGGCTGGTAGTAGGTCGAGGATGAGATTCCGATAGCAAGGAGATTCATTCGTGTTTGTGTTACTATCCGTTTTTATAAATAGTTCGGAGTATACGGCGTGCTTCACATCACAATTTACTATTGTCTGTTGAAAACAATGAAAACAATGGTGAACTATCAGTAATTAAAATTAATGCTTCTAAGAAATGGAGAAAGCCTTTGCATACTTTGAAGAGTTTGTACAACTTGCACTTCAACGGCCGCACTTGAAGTAGTTTCATGAATACATCCAGTTGACTTATTTCGTCCTTCAGGGCGTTCACATCTCCTCCCTCAGCCACCTAAACACACAGTGATAAAAAGTCAGAACAGAATTATTATTTGAACGGACGTGTTTGCATTAAATTTGGGAAAAGTTATATTATCCACAATTAAAATACCTTGGAATAGATGTCAATGAGAACAGCAGCAGGAATCACTTCCTGTTCCTGGCAAACTTGACTAAACCGCATGGAGACAGGTCCAAGGGCTGTGGAATACAAGGTCATATCTGCCACAGGCCCTGGAGCCTTCCCACTTTGATCCTGAGGCATTATCTCTACCTTCTTCGAGTTAATTTGAGTTTAGTGAAATATTGATCAGATACAGACAGGAACTGTGATGTTTGGTAAAGGCATCCAGAGGGCTAGGTCTCCAAAACTTCCACTGGATGCTGAATACTGAAAACTGAAACAATCAATGTCCAATTAAATTAAGGTCACAGTAAGAAATGATTTTGCACAACTTTTATCACTAATGAAGCTACAGACATAGAAAGTCAAAAGTTGACACTTGACAGTTGTCACGTCATTGACCAGCACTGACACTGACCTTTCGTCATTTCATTGGAGAACTCAAACTGATCAATTTTGGAAACATTTTCAATTAAATAGGTAAGTACTGCTGCCAATCATTTTGATTCTAGACAACTTTAAGCTTATTAGCTGACTCTAATGTCTATGTCATAGATTATTACAACTCATTAAATAATAAATTAAATTTTCCGCATTTCTTAAATAAACATATAATCCTCTCACATGACTTTCTTTACCTCTCCTTCCTTCCCACACTGGCTGACAACTAAATGCTCTCGCTTCTCCACTCGTTTGGATTCTGGATCTTAAATGTCTCTGATAATCAATCAGAAAGAAAGGCTATGCCACAAACACTACCACCGCCGCAGAAGAAGATCCTGTCCACCCACACATATCTCCCGTCCCAACTTGTGACTTGTCTTCTTCCAGTACAGTCTCCAACAACAAGTTTGATGATTAAACTCTCCTTATCCTCTCCACTTAAACAATTCCCATTTAATTCTGACTAGAGATCATATCCTCTCCTCCTCCCAAATATCACATCCTAATCCTCCTCTGAGCTCTGGTGTGTGTCTCTGGGTGTTAAAATAGGTGGTAAACAACCAACAATCCAAAATGGTGGTGGCAGGCAGTACAGCTTATACAGACTTAACTGCAATTAATGTTACTCTAATAACTTAACTAACTTTTAACCTCTTGCTCATCCAGCCACACTAAAAAACACACACTTCTCAGCTGACAAAACAGCAACAAAAAAGCATCTCGCAGTTGTGCACGCAGACATGCATGAATTGTAAGAAAAGAGAAAGCAGAAAAAAAGAAAAGTTGGTCTGAAAAGGGAAAGTACATTAATTACTTTATTTAAATGTCTTGAAACATTTCGTCAATTAGTTAATTAACTAACTAATTAGCCAAAATTACATGTAGGTGGGGTTGAGCATCTTTATGATAACATGTTGTATGAACGCTTCCATTTGATCTCATTGATGGACTGTATCCCACCAGTCGTTAGTTTTTTTGGGGTGGTTTTGGGCACGACTTGTTTTTCCTGCTTGGTAAAGTGCATGCAATTCAGCGTCAGTAGCGCAGCGTCATATCAGATCACAGCAGCGTCGTCCTTTAGCCAAGCAACGAATGCATCAGCAGCGCAAACACACACGGGATCAGCGTTTACGATAATGTACAGCGTTTTCTTGCTGCATAGTGCAATATGCGCTGCATCCTCCTAACAAAACCAGGATATACGCGAGTAATTATGAATGCAAATGCAACAAGAGATGCATAAATGTTAGTAAGTACTTTATGAAGAAAAAACAGGATAAGCACTTATCTTAATCTTACCTCGTGACATCCCGACCCTGATCCTGACGACTTGCATGAAGCAAAAAAGATTTTGTTTCAGGTAGTTTTACTTTTACTTGAGCTCTTGGCCTAGCCTGAGTGGCCTGGCAAAATGTTGAGTTATCAAAATATCTTATTTGTAAATTTTAATGACAGTGAGCTAATTACGAAATGGATGATATTTAACCTCATAAATAATTCATGTTTCATTCAATGAATGACTCGGCATTATGCAAAATCTACGTGGATTTGAGAGGAGGGCAAGGGATTAATGACAGACAAGGAAACTTATAAAATGTTTATTATCTCAGATTACTCAAATCCAAATTGGCTAAAAGTTTAGAAATTGTGAAATAATTCATTTAGCTTGCAAGATTCATTAAATGACTTAGGTTGCCCCAAAAATGTAAGAAAATCTCTATGCATAATAGTAATTATGTGGATAGAGAATACAGAGATTCCAGAATAACAGGTCAGACGCGAGCGAGAGGGATTAGGATGGATAAGCCATTAAAGATATCCAAGATAACCTTCTAATCTTTTGATTACAAACAGAAGAGGTAAATGAACGAAAACAAAAACAAGTAAAAAATGACCTGGATGAATGAACTGAGAATGCGGTAGTATAGTCTTCAAAATTAAAATGGAGCTTTCAAATGAATAGTTTTATTTCTAAAATTCATAACTCAGATTTCAAAGAAAATGCATTCATGATAACAAACAGAACATATTAATTATCGTAATATTATGATATAATTTTCGCCTATACCATTGATATTATGATTAATTTCATGATTTTTTTGTCTGATTTTTCAAATATAATGCATGGTTTATAATTAACTAACAATGATAACATTTTTCCGCATGTTTTTATCCAAAATTAAACAAATTATTATGCGGGAAGTAAGTCAAAATCATCTGAAACGTGGACCATGGGCACACTCAGATCATCAATTAGTGGAGTGGCTTTCGGCTCGCAAAGACCATGTTCCTTCATTTTCCACTCCCAGTCCATTTTCTGCACGGCATGAAGCGACTCTGCTTCATTGTGGTGGCGCAGTAGCATGTACTCCTGCAAAATAGGAAAAAATATTTTAATTGAGTGAATTCCAATCCAAATCAAATAGAAAAATTAACAATAATTCTTCAGAGTTCTAGTCCCCACCTTAATTTTGTCCCACTTGTCATCTACATCCTGAAGCCAGGACAAAAACAGCCTTCCATTATATCTCGACCTCGCATTGATATCCTTCTCCTCTTGCTCTGGTGTCAGCAGATTGTACACCTCTTGATCCTTCAGAATGGTACATACCGAAAACGGCAGTGTCTGATTGGACAAGGCTCTCGCAGCTCTGCCGTGAACCCTGAGGATTTCCTGTTCCACAGACAACACCAGCTTCTCCTTCTCCACTAAATGCTGCAGTCTGAGTTTATGTCGGTCCTTCTCCTGCTCGGAGAAAAAGTCCTTCATTTGTTGGGGCAAACTGGGAGGTGGATTTATATGAGGTACTGCCAACGCGTTAGCGTTTCCGGCTAGCACGTATGTTCCACGATTCATCAAATAGTCCTTGAAGCCTTTTGGAGGTTTTGGGGTAACAGGGAACAAGTTTCGTCGACGACGGTCAATCTGCTTCCGGATGTTCAAATACATTTCAAAGCAGTTCAGCATGGGCTGCTCATGCTGAACTGCTTTGAAATGTATTTGAACATCCGGAAGCAGTTCAGCATGGGCTGCTCATTTGCTGCAGCGGCGGATGAAGATTGTTGCTGATCTGCGTTTTCCGAAGGGGTCCCTCCATGATGGTGGTGATGATTACTGGCGGCGTTTACACTGCTGCTACTACTTTGAGCAGAGCTGGAGGCAGCATTGCTGTGTGTGTGTGCAGCTGCTGCGGCGGCATTCTGGGGGACTTCTTGTTTGTTCTTGATTTTGCGCTTGCGGGGGTGGAGCTCGACGGGCTCGCTGGTGTCCATTTTTTCTGCACCATCTCCGCCACCACTTGCGCTTGTACCTTGTTTCTGAAAATTCATAAATTAAAATTTGAGTAACAGTTAATTAGCTTTTATTCGTGGAAACATAAGAGTGGAAAATTACCGAAGTGGATGGACCAGTTTCTGCAGATCCTTGGCTATCCGTTTGATGAGAATGACTGGGCGACGGGCATGCACTGGTTTTCGGAGAGCTGCTGCTTGGAGAATTGGGGGTGTGTGTGCCTCCCCCTTCCTTGAGGATCCTTTGCGAGCTGCGAGTAACTCTTACTGGCTTCTCCTTCTCTTTGTGAGAGCCTCCACCTCCACCAGCATCCTTACCACTGGAGTCCTTGTCCTTTGAAC
>JAQIXX010006711.1:0-11842 GCA_034700605.1 Willowsia nigromaculata | reverse complement strand
ATCCGTCTGCTTAGCCTCCGCCTTCTTCAGAGATAACTTCTCTGCCAGATTCCTCAGTGAAATAATTGAGGGCCAATGGTAATCATCATCATCAGGAATACGTCCAAGGACGTTGTCCAGATATTCGAGAAGAGTCTTCATCTGATACTTTCCAGCCGCATAAGTGAGCTCCAGAGTTATCTTAGGTTGACGCCAAGTCTCCAGAAGCCGACCAGTGTACATGTGCGAAACCAAGACCCCCATCGTGAGATGTCGGTCACATTGATCGTCCCTGATTGACCTACTACGAAAGCTTCAGACTGCAGCAAATTACTCAAATACTTCCAAAAAATGTGTATTTAAAATACAAATTACAAGTATTTAATAACATAAATCTGACATCTAAAAAACAGTCTTGAAGCACAGAATCGCATTCATTTGTAACTAAAGTTCAGTTATTGATACATACAGCCCGAGTCAGCAGAGAGTTTAAAACTTATGCAAGCAAGTGTCTTTGCCGCCGTGCATGTACAAAGTTCAAAAAATGCGCATTACACTTGGCTGCATAAGTTTTAAACTCTCTGCTGACTCGGGCTGTAATTGTTTAAACCATTTATTTCCTATTTTAAATGCGTAATGTGAGCATAAACGTCCATGATATAGTTTTTGGTCTACAAATGTCTTTAAAGGGTGCTTGTAAAGGATGATCTTTATTACGATTTTACCATCAATCAGAATTTCAGTCAACTTAGTTTTATACCTTGTACAAGCAGAAGATATAATGGAATCTAATATGTATTTGAAGATAAAAAAAGTATTTGGTAATTTGAAATGTATTTGAAATACAAATAAATGGAACCTTTTAAAAGAAAAAGTATTTCAAATACTCAAGGATAAATACGTAAAAGTATTTGAAATTTGCGTTTAAATATATTTGTGTCTGTATTTCGGAACCTCCTCCAAAATTAAACTATTTTATATAATTTTACCTTACAATTCATGCCCAGATTATCAAAATCTTCAGTATTTAAAGATTTCATGAAAGGATTGTCTATCTTTTTATATGCACACCGGAAATAATTTTTATTTTGATTGTCTAAACAATGGAAAGTCCAAAATTATGAAGATTATTTATTTCAAACTTATACGGGGTACATCAAAATATCTTACTAACCGAATATCTAAGTACTAGAAGACAAAGAATATAACATGCATGCTATTTATGTTACCATTTTGATAACATTTTCTACGTAATCCATACATTTCCATCAACCTATTGCTTAACTATTACACCAAAAGCTTCAAAGTAATAAGTTTTTTTGTTTTTAGTTAGCGGTTTCTTTATTGAAAATATTCAAATCAGCCTTTACAGTTTTGCGCCTTTTTAATTGTTCTCCACTGCATAAAAATATATACGTTACTCTTATAATCATTTTGACCAATGTTTGGATTGGATTTCTTACCCATCTGATATAGTGTAAAGTCCCAATAATTATTTGTGCATAATCATATCAACGTTGTAACTGCTTATTTTTTCCATCTGTAATAGTTAAAAGTGACACTACATATCAAGATCATGTATAAATGTCGCTTAAAATGGTGAAATATGTAGGTAGGTTATATAGTAATTTTTTTATCGGTAGGTGAGACACTTAAGCCAATCTCATGTGAATTCTTCTAAAATTCGTAATCTCTAAAACTTTGTTATTTTAATGAGAACAGAGAATAAGCTAAGCCGAGGATGGAAAATTAGTTCAAAATTTTACTTTCCCTATCAGCTTTTCCCGGCCCTTCGTTTACTCAAAATGTCTCGACCCTGGTTCGTAAGGCCCATCCAAGACCCCCATCGCGCCTTTGATAATGATGTTAATCCATATAAACTTAATTGATATTTCCTTCCCTGTACGTTAAAAATACCAAACCATTGTAGTCTTTACAATACATAATTTTCGTTTCATAAAAAAGCCATTTTTAGTTACCCTGTTATCCAACCACATCAATACAATCAATCTTACTTTTTACCAACAGGAGTTTTGCCTTAGGTAATGATTCTCTAGTTACTGACGATGAGTGCAGCCATCTTTTGAAATGCACAAATATTAGAGTGATTTGTTTATAAAAAGCTTTAGGGAATCTTAAAACACAAAGATTGTAAACTAAATACAAATTAATCGGAACATGAGCCCTCAATTTGTGTTTATCATACAATGTGGCAATATTTTGCATAACTAGAAGTAACAAGGCGGAGCAAAGCCCGACGGGAATGATCAAAAACACAGCGAGTATAGGCCCGAAAACTGAGGATTTGCCCACATTGTCGTCCGATGCTTCATCTATATTCACTCGTCCCATTCTGTACCCGTAGCTTGTCAAATAATCTATTCTCACTTTATTCCAGTAGTTCAGGATTCCAGAGTTTAAAAGTCCCCCCAATCTTTGTAGAATTTGAGGGTGAAACCTGTTCATAAATCGATATCCCTCAGAAATGTCAACTAGAACATCGGAACTCAAATATGACTTGGTAATTCCACGAGCTTTAAGTCCGGCAAGATCCAAATATGCTCTTTGTTCCATAGTCACGAATGCGGAGACATTTTTGTTGCATTTTTCAAACATAAAATTTAAACTTTCGTTCCAAATTGTAGCATTTGGGTCGGATTGAAATCTGTGTGGTTGCTGTGGAAGTCTGCTTTGTTTCAAATACTGTTTTTCAGCAGCTGTTAGTTCCTCCCATAAGCGTGGGTCTTTAAGTTTTCTCTCAGATTTGCGATGCAAAATGGAAATATAGTAGAGAAGCCAGGAAACCCAGTTTTGTGCTTGCAAATGCTGTTTATATTGAAAATTCTCTGACGTTGGGAATTCCGAAAAAATTTTCGATTTCTTCTCGGATACGGCAAGCATGGAAATGTTGAAGGACACAAGTTGGTCAAACTGCTTTATCGGAATGGGTGGATATGGACTAGTTAACTCCAAAATATTGTCACCTTTGTAGAAATTGCTAAGAAAAACGAAGGCTATTAAATACAAAGACAATAACAACCGAATATTTTGGACCCGGGATAAACGTTGAAGATAGGCACACGACTGCTCTATAGGAACGAGAAGAAGAAACTCAAGAATATTTGAGATTGGTGTACTTTCTGTTGGTTCAACTACTTCCGTAATGATACCTTTTCTTGCAGCAAAGACAACAAATAACAAGGAGCACGCGAATGCCAAGAATAATGAAATCCATGTTATGAAATCAAGTGATGAAATTAAATGTATAAAAGGGATAGAATGACGAGCTGGAAGCTCCCCACAACTCACAAAACGTATCCTGGTTGGACTGAAATGATGTTGAATTTTCTGATTAATTCGTGATGCTGTTGCTAAAGTGGATATCATAACCGGCATTATTCCCTTTTCGAATTGACATTCGCATTTTACTGAATCTTTAGATTTTAATTGGCAAAGGTTGCTGTAGGTTCTTCCTTTGGTAGGCATGTAATTGTGTTTGACGATGAATGTTACGTTGTTAAATATTGATCCGAACAAGGCAACCGCGATATATTGAAAGTAACGGTTGGTATTGTATGGCAATGTCTGCCTGAGTAATGTGTAGTTGTGCTCCCTAAAAACGCCAAATCGAGACGCCATTCCCAAATGATAATAGAAACCCCACTGGCCAAGGATTTTGATTGAGGCGTCTTCTGTAACTGACAAATCTTTTGCAGCCATTCTTAGACTTTCAATACCCGTTACATTGATTGGAATGTAAAAAACAGCCACTGCTCAGAACAGCTCTTTGGTGTAATTTTCTCGAAAGATAAGAGGTATACGCTCCCAAAGAACCAAACGCCAGTATATACTTTGTTTGGAGTGATTGTAATTTTGAGGAACACTTCATCGCTGCTTACTCGGTTTTCATAAAACGTTTTGTGCCAGGGAAATGCAAGAGGTTGAGTAGAAGCGTTGACTATCATCACAGTGTAAGTCGGTCGTGTCAAAGGAAGGTTGTTAATTTGCTTCCGGGTTTTAAACACGTCACCATTATAAATTTGGATGGGTAGCTTCCAGAATTCGACAAAGCTGATTGGTGTCAAAAGCGATGGAGAAGCTTTACTTTTCAAATAAAACGAATTGCGTATGAATCTTTTCGTACCTGGCGACGGAGGATTTAAATAAATGTGGGCTTCACAAGACCAAGGCTTCGATTTTGTTGAGTAATCGGCAGCCTTGAATATGTGACTCTGCTGCCCAGTATCACTTCTATTTGAAAGACATGACCGGGGATTCCTTTGTCCTTTGGTTTCGTATTTAAATATTTGTGAAGGATCATTCAACAATCTGCGCTTCAATATATTTTGGCGAGACGTTTCTTGCACCTTGCATCGAAGTACATAAAAACGTGTTAATATCACTGTCTTGTTAAATGGCAAGAAATCCATTCCATCGTAGTTGATGATGTGAACGAGACACCCAGCGAATAAATCGAGTTGGTCGTTTAGATTTGTAATGATGGATATCTCTGCTTTGGCAGATTGCATGCTCAAAGTTGGGGTAAAGAAGTAGATCAGAAGTGGAAACATTGTGAGTGAAAATTCAGTTTTCACATAAATCCACAAAGATTGAGTTTACAAGATTCAGCTATAATTCCAAAATTTTAGAACAAGATTTCAGTGAACCAGAATCAGTTCCAATGAAAGATGTTGATTGTTAATTGGTACTGATCGGAAGAGCTTCCACCGCTTCAGAGGAACGGTACAATCCGAGAACTACTTGGACAGCCAATATCCAAAAAGCACAGCAATAAATTTTATCGTGTACTTTTATCGTCAGCACTAAATTTAGTTGGCAAAGAAGCACGTTTGGTACAAGCAATGTGGCAGGTATTATTTGCTGTTATATTGTTTCGACTCCTACTGTAAAAAATTCCAAAGAATTTATGATGGAGGGAAAGTATCAATTTACTTTGTGTTAGACTATAAACAATTTATTATTCAAAAGTAAAGGTTGGGTAGTTTACGCGGGGACAAGAGTTTACGAAACTTAAATACTTCATTACAATAGATGTTTACCTGATAAGTATATATTTCATAAAATATTAATTAATAGACTACCTGACGATATGTTTATTTAGAAAATCCTTTTGCATAAGAACAAAATATCTTTTAAGCTTTTATGAGCAAAGAGAAAAGCAAAGATATCCAGCAAACAAGAAGGGTTATGGCTATGATATTCTGCTCCATGTTTCAACAAAAGCATAGTCAATTTTCCTAATCAACTGATCTTCAGGTAGTCCACCCATTAGAATACTGTTAATTATTTCCTTGTCTGCAAAATCTGATGCTTTAAGATAAAAGGTTTTGTAAGCTGTATTGACCGTCTTGGTGACTCAGCTTCTACTTTTGAGTAAAATGCAAAATACTTGAATAATAAGTGGTTGATAAAAAACCGTCAAAACAACTAGTACGAAGGTATTTTCACAATGTTTGCATCAACTTTCATACTGTTTTTCTTAACGACGGCTTTCTCATATAAGCTGATCTGCATATCGTTTGATAGATAAAAATTTGGTCTTTTAAATGACGTATTGATCTTGGCAATCGGCAATTGCTGTAAAGAATGCCGAGCCTTGATGTCCAGGCGATCGAATTGAACTTGCACTAAACGTTTAGTGTGTAAGCAAGCCAGGAAAATCCAAAACGTTTTCCCAATGGACTAGGATGCTTTTTATGGTAAAACTTCTATTTGGGGATGCAATATAGCTCTACTGTTGTGAGTATGGGACAAGGAGACAGGGTTTTAATAGCTCATGGTTGGCTGATAAATCGCTTTACGCATGACTGTACGAAAAACTTGCACTCACAAGATTATAGTGCTTGTTATATGGGACCGGAAAGGAGTTTTGCTGGTGAAGTTTTTCCAGAAAGGTGCTACATAATTATAACAAGAAACTTGGTCAAGAGAAACGGGATGGCGAAGTTTTCGTCATGCGTGTCTACAGGGGCTGACACATTTTGAAGATCGCCAAAAAGAAACAACAAGACATATGAAAAATTAAACTGTGTCACCTTCACTACAACCCTCATGTTGCCCCGTTTGACTAGTTTTTGCCCTTGAAATCGAAGAATTACATGCGCTGGAGGAAATATTCGAAGGATGTTACTTAGACGAGCAAGTAAAAAAAGTGCATTTGTGTCGCCAGGACATCAATGCCCGGCATTCTTCACAACTAATGCCGACTGTCAAGATCAATACGTCATTTAAAGGACCAAATTTTTATCCATCAAACGATATGCAGATCAGCGTATATGTGAAATTCGTCGTTGAGAAAAATTCCATGAAAGTTGATGCACAAATTATGAAAATACCTTTGTAAAAGCAGTACTACGCATAAAAACTCGACTTGCTTTTCTTAACATTAGTAGGGTTTAAATAACTCATTGTAGTATTTTTTAAAGATCTTCGGAGCAACAATTATTTATCTTGACTCAAAACTGACTAAATTATCTGAAGTTGGAACTCATGCGCTGAACAAAAAATTTCAGAATGATTGGGACGAGTTCTTATCAGAGAGATATAAAATTGACGCTGGAGCACGTTCGCCACAAGCAATATAGCTGCGATTAATTGCATTTGTTCTTATGCGCGTCGCAATGTAAAAATGGTATTTAATTTATGATAGGATTAATGAACAAATTTACTTCCTGACATACCACAGAAAATATAAGCGAGCACTGAGTAGTCACCTCTTCCACTATTGTTTACAACAATCGTTTATTTTATTACAATAGATATTTGCCAAAAAGGAAATCAATACCAAATGAAAAGACAACCTGGCAAATAGTTAGAAATAGTAGGAAATAAATTAGACTACCATTTTATTAAGAAAATAATACCTTTTAAGCTTTTATGAACACAGTGGAATTTAAGGAAATTGAGCATTGAATAAGCTTTACAAAAGTCGACACCACAGCCAATAAAGCTTAGTAGTCTTTTATTTAACTACAACAGATATATCCTGATAGTTAGAGAAGAGGCGAAATTCTGGATGCTTCCGCTCCAATTGCGATTTTAGTCTCACTTTGGCTTGGACACGTGTCTTCTTTTCGAAGTAGCATTTTACAAAATTCTTGAAAACCAGTCTAGAAAAATTAATTGCATATCTTCTAAGCATAAGATGTGGTCTTGACGACGAGAAATGTGGACTCTACAGCCCAAACGGTGAAGGGCCCTTTGTAAATTTGACCCACTCTCATTTAGAATACATTAAATTTTAAAACCGGTACCATCTTAGGTTTGAAACTATGCTCTTTCTACTGAGCGTGCAAAATATGGCATTTTTCAACATGAAATTTTATCATTTGCATGTTTCTGTTGGGACAACTCTATTCTAAATTATGATGAAGAAATTTTTTAAGAAGGATTCTAGAAAGGAATAATATTCGTTATATTTATTGGCAAAAAGACGGACAGGCATTGACTTACAAGTGCAAATTATGAGTACTTAAAATGAAACATAAGTTTTAGTAGTACTAACGACTAAGGAAAATGATTGAATATAAACCTTTCCAATTGAACCAATGAATATTTAACCTTCGGAAAGTTCTCATAATGGGTTAATTCGCATAATCGAGTTCTCATAACGGGGCAATTCATATAATTTTTAATTCTCATAATATCAAACATTAAAAAGCATCTATTTTTAACCTCAAAAATATTTAATTTCATGTTATTTTGCATAGTTTGTTATTCACAAATTTTAAAGTTTTTATGACCATTTTGGCAACAAAAAATATACTTATGCGCATCTGTTCAATAAGGTTTATTATAATTACAAGTAAACTCTTGTGACATAAAGTCTAATCTAAACTAATCTAAATACTGTAATCGTATAAACAATCCGAAGTTGTACATAGCGTTTTATGAGTCAGTACCAACCTTGAATCGTGTCTCTATAAACCTTTATTTAGAGCACAGTGTCTCTTCTAATTTTAAGTCTGAATGTACTTTTTTCCATTATGTTCTGCGTGTTATACCTCGAATGAGTTCACAAATAAGGATTGGTGCCACCTAGATGGTTTCTATATCTAACAGCGCAAGCCTTAAATCACTTGAACGTTTTTTCTCGGTTGCATTGCCTGACAATGGTTTGTAGAACCCCATCACTGTATAGGTTACATATTTTTACGCCATCATCAGGATATCTAATATAATTGTTAAAAATACAGACAATTTATAATTATATTTAGGCAAAAAGAGTTAGCTCCTAAGCTTGGTAGTAAGAATGAGGATGCCACTTTAAGAGGGGGTAATTAAAGAATGTGTAGGATGATGATGTTTTTGTTTTCTCAGTCTTATCAATATTTCGAGTTTTGGAACTACGCAAACTTACATACAAAAATTGTTTACGGAAATATTATGAAAATTGACACTTTAAGAAAATAAGGTATTATGAGAATTAGTTTGTTATGAAAATTAACCCTTATGCAAATTTGTATTATGAAATCATGTAATTATCAGAATTCATATTATGTTAACTTTCCTCAGACTGAATATTTCATATTTAAATATTTCATAGCTTTACAATTACAACTGAAAACATTATTCATCCAAATTGGATTTCTACAGTTCTCAGCACAACCCAAATAATCAAAGAACTTAAATGTCTATGAATAATCATCGGATTAGGTTACAGCGATATAATATTCGACCGAAAATGCGCTACATTGAAAATTGTGACTACTATCACCCTAAAACACAAAAAATTTACTTCTACAAATGAAGCGCAGCAGAGCTGCATTAGATCGACTGCAAAATGGAGGACAGGTTGTAAACGACGATAAGTGTTCACTCCTTATTCCCGAACACTTTGACAATATCATCAGTACTGCTGATGGAGAGGGTGCGTTTGAGAATGCAATCAGTCAGCTTAGCCTCCGCCTTCTTCAGAGACAACTTCCCCACCAGATTCCTCAGTGAAATAATGAAAGGCCAATTGAATGCTGCCAAGAACATTGTCGAGGTATTCCAGGAGGGCCTTCATTTCATACTTTCCAGCTGCATAGGTGAGCTCCAGAGTGATCTCAGGTTGACGCCAAGTTTCTGGAAGCCGACCAGTGTACATGAACTGAACCAAGACTTCCATCGTGACGCCTGAGATGTCGGCTACATTTATAGTCCCGGATGTGCCTTCAGAGAATCCTGACTCCAGCATGGCCTTGAAGACTGGACTGCTCACTATTAGAAAATATAATTTATCCATTTAGTCTTTGTGATTAAAAAATCAGTTGAAAGTGCATGAATAGATTTCATGTAAACTTACCTTTCAACAATTCCTTGTGGCATTTGATTTCTTTGTCATCATTAGAGACGATTTTCAAATCAACTTGAGTACGATCACTACTCAGAAGTGACATCACATTTTTTCGGCTATTCACAATTAATTGGTGTTTTAATTTGTTTTTCATCATTTCTGGAGTACATGTATTGAACAGAGTCAGTTTAATGTACGCCATCACTTGTCCTTTTGCATCCGAATATTCATTCCATTTTCCTCTCTTAGGTTTGTCCCAAGTAATGTCAAGTGATTCCCCAGGTCGAATAACATAAACCTGTGTATTATATAATTAAAGATTGATTAATAGCGAATCTAGCATAATTAATTTGCTCAAAAAATTACAATATTTTATGATTGCTCAGAAATTTACCTTTCCAAATGACTCATCTACGTCTCGTGATCTTAATCTACCAGCAATTTGAGTGTGAATCTCTTTGATGTCTTCGTTGAAGATGGTTTGAAGGGTGCAAATGAAGGTCATTTCATTTTCATTTGTATTGGATCCTCTGCCAATTGAGATGACCCATTTGGAGTGCAAAGGAGAGTCTTTAGATGTCTCGATTTCCAGTGGCTTCACCAGTTCCACGTCGGGATTTTCCACAGCCATTGGAAGTCCTTTGATAAGCGCTCATAACGCTCCTCATCAACCTGGAAGCCAAAGAAAATGGAAAGGTGAAAATAAAATAGGTTTTCCTCAAATGATGTATACGTTGTTATTCAACTGTCGTTTGGTACTTACCCAACTTTCAACGGTTTCTGGTTCTTTTGTCGAGCTCATTTTAGCGTTTCAAAATTCACCTCCGCACCCCGCAATTTTTCTAATTGCCAGCTACGGATCGAATTCAAAAGAGCTTCTTAACTTAACTATTGAAAATGACGTTAGGGATGGTAGTATGGTAGAAATAGCTAAAATACTTAATTTTTCAGCTAAATTAAATTGTTTAAAAGTAAAAATTATGGAATGCTCCTAGCAACACACCTGATTCACAAGTAAAAATTAATTTGGTCTCACGCAGCAGAAGTTCTTAATTGTGTTGCACATTGCTCAGGTATACAGACAGACATCTGATCCTTTAAATTAACTGTGGTGTAGGTATGCATTTACATGAAATGTATCATGATTAAGTACAAATTCATTATCCTAAAAGGTTGAAGATGGGTTTAACTTTTTGCATGAGCAATAACGAAAAATATAGTGGCAGTACTTGCAGCAAATGTTACAGCTCTAAGACAGGTAGGCATTCATGATATCACAATGGCCTATTTTGCCGTAGGGTATCCCATCAGATTGCATGAGTTTCCTGTTATTGGATTGGACACAAAAATGAAAAACACAACAAATAATTCGTTTTTCAAACAATTAGAGGGATTCAAACGGGATGCTGCTCATTCCAAAGATGTAATAAAAATGTAGAAAATCCAACTTTCTGCGAATAGTTCTTGATGCAAATTGTAGATTCCAAGATTCCCAACAGTTTTAAGCACTCAGATCTGGAAAATTTTATCGTAAAATGGAAGGATAGAACTCATGAAAAGTTATGTTCATTTTTTAGCAAGCATTGTGGTCGAAGATTCTTTGCCATTTGCTGCATAAAGAACTATTTGTTAATTACGACATATGAAGCCAATCTTCTGAAAACCTATGTAGGGTTTACATAAAATGAAAAAATTTAAAGATGTGGGTTGTCGGGGAAAGCTTCTGAGGAAAGTAGACGCAAGCGAATTTTAAGAAGCGAATGCTCTAGGAATAATGGAAGTAAGAAGATAAGCATGATGAAAAAATCGTTTAAGAAGCGAGGACAGGATATTCAGAATATTTTATTGATAAGAACCCGTAGAACTTTATATCGTTTATGAAATGCAGTAATTGCAATACTAAACCATGAATACATAAGTATAAATTATATACCAAATACTTATATGATGTTAGTAATACTATTGCCGGAGAAAAATGATGAAAAATGAAAATTAACTTTATGAACCTTTACATTTCAAAAAGGCAAATGAATACTTCACATTAAAAAATTCATAACTTTACAACTAACTGAGATAATTTTCCGCAAAACATTTCTGCGCCCGTGTAACCTAAATGTATATGAATAATCATCATTTGTTACTCTAAATAGTATCAAATTAGGTAACGCCGAAATTCAATTAAAAGAAGAGTTACATCTCAAATTAGAACTAATATGACTGTATCGTAATGTATGGAAAAATAACGCCTACAGATAAAAGCTTAAAAAATTGCCCTGTATCAATTATGGAATTGTGTAATGATTGAATCAATTGCAGAACTCCATTCCGGTATGTTCAATCCTTCTTTCCGAACACGGTGACAATATCATCGGTACTGCTGATAGCGAGACTGCGATTGAGAATCCGGTTAGTCAGCTTAGCTTCCGCCTTTTTCAGAGACAACTTCCCTACCAGATTCCTCAGTGAAATAACGCATGGCCAATCGGGATCATTAGGAATGCTTCCAAGTACCTTGTCCAGATACTCCAGGAGAGTCTTCATCTGATACTTTCCAGCTGCATA
>JAQIXX010006710.1:0-11843 GCA_034700605.1 Willowsia nigromaculata | reverse complement strand
GACTCCCCAGGTCAAGGGCTTTCTTTTAATATGCGGGTCCGCGCCGAATTCGCGGCCCCGTATACTAAACTTTTTCCGTATACTTGTTTACTCATTTTGTTTTGTCCATTGCACATGGTCAATTTTCTTTTGTATCTAATGTGTACATACTACGTAGAAAATGCACTCACCAAAAACTCAAGAACTACCTCAACTCCCCTCTGAGCCCTTCAAATTGCTAGTGTATTTTCTCAAATGTTCTCTAATGCCTAAATACTCTTAAGTTGGTCAGCAATCCTCTCTCTCTGTATAAATTGTTACATGATAAAAAAGCAAACAAAAAGTAAAAATCAACCAATGCTTGCATCATTGATGTGAATGTGATATGTATGGGTAGAAGTAAAATTAATGAATAAAACTCAAAAACAAATTATTACCCAGTTTAAACCCCCTTTATAAAGCACCTAACTCCAACCAGATAAGCATCTTTGTTACTAGTACGTAAAAGACAATATGGCACTAGATTTTTTTTAAATCAGTACTATGGGAATTCTCGGCTAGTAGAAGTTTTGTGAAACGTGTTGCAGATATCATGAACAAAAATTTGTAGAGGAAAATGAAGCAGCAGGTATCTATATTGATACGTTACCTTTAGATAATACAGCATAACATCCCTATTTTCTAAATCAAAGCTTTACGAGTTTTTTATATAATGTATATTAGAGTAATTGTATGACATTGATAAAAAAACAATCATGAAAAATACGTATTCCCATTATGGACTGCCTATTGTCATTTTCATATCTCATCTCATTTCTCTCTTTTTCATCATCATCACAAAATTTTACACTTTCATGAACACACAAACAAAACACAGTTTTTTCTCTTTGCCGTCTCCAATCTTTTGGTCCCAAGAGAAAGCAAAAATGCTGCATATTTTCAGAGCGCACGTATCGTTCCGGCAGACACAACTTTTTATATATTTTTAAAACTTCCAATTTCACTTTTCTCGTCATTATTTCATCCGTTTCCCTTTCATTTTCCACCTCTACCTTGATCATCATATCATCAATGAATAGTAAAAACATTGTAAACAAAAAAGAATTGAAAAATATACCTGATGCTTTTGATTTTGTATAATATGGAGAGAGAGATAGCGGATTACAAAAGGAAATTAATTTCTTAGTGGAAAACACGAGTATTTTTTACCACCGTTTCTACCGAAACAAGTATGACAATACAAAAAACATAACGTTTTTTATGCATATTTACGTTAAAAAAGAGAAAGAGAGGAGAAGAGAGAAACAGTTTTCCAGATTGGATCTTCCTTTGCCTTTCCAAAGAGTCGTCGACTCCCGTGCATAATTTTTTCTCTCTGATTGTGAGAATGATCAGGATGATGAGATGAATAATGGGAAGAAAAAAGGGAACTAAAATGTGATGATGTTGAGTTTGCTTTGTGTTGTTTAGAGTTGTTATTGTATTCTTGTTGATGATGAGATGATAATATGAAAAAAGAATGATGAGAATGAGGATGATGAGACGGAGATGCTATTCATTTCTTAATTTACATTGTTGTTTTTATGAATTATGGTTGCCATAATTCCTTGATTAAAAACGACTTTACTTCCATTGGGATTTTCACTCTAGTTTTGAGAATTGCTTAATGCTTCTATCGTCATTATCACAATAAATGAAAAAAGAAACGGTAAAAGTTTCCCAAAGGTTTTAGCTTGTAATATGTGTGAGAACTCAGGTTTGTTTCACTTCGCCCCAATAGCAGCAAGCGTTGCTGAGTGTGTTCCAGAGAAAAAGGGTGTAATTAAGTGTAAGTGCAATGAACCCTGCTGATGAGGATTCTTCATTGCATTGGTTTTGGATATGCTTGATGATAGGTACCGCTACACATGACCAACAGTTATGAAATTAGTGAGAAAATCACTCTCGCATGCTAAAAATTTATTCATTCCATTTTTTCTAAAGTCTCCACTGGGTGATTTTTTGAGATCTTTGAAGAATTTATAGCAGATAAAAATGAAGAATTTGAGTTATCTTGTTTATTGCGTTTTATTGACATTGGCGATGACCTGTTTGTTGGGTACCCTGGTGGATGGTGAGATACGGCTTCGTGATATGCTACGGGAAAAGGATAAAAAGTCGCTGGTGACTAAAAAGTTGAAAAAGACATCAACAGAAAGTTTAAAGCAGTTTATTAGGGAAGTGGACTCTTCAGGAGTTCTTCAGAAAATTATCAAGAGAAAACTCCATATCCCAAAAGATAGCTCATTGACGCTGACAAGTCAAGTATCAAGACCGAATATTTTTCCGAATATATTCAATCAGGGTGATGGGTTTATCGTCGATGCAGTAATAGAGTGGCCATTGTGGTGTAAGTTTCCGTGAATGTAGAAATATCCAATAACTACACATTTAACTCGCATGCGTTTACCCTTTGAGTAGTCAATGATGAATGTTTAACTCATAACTGTTTGGACTGTTTATCCAGTGGACTTGCATGCATTTGCTGAAGCCATGAATTCCGAGCCAATACTGGACCCTATTCTACCTCCTGGATGGAATGATGGTGCAGGTGGAGAGTTCAAAGCAGAATTCAGCGAGGGGAACGTGGAAAGCAATGAAGAAGCAAATATCGTCAAGGAAGGAACTGTTGAAACAGAGGAAGAAGAAGATGAGATGTCGTTGTTTGGACCACCAATTCTTGGCGGGGATGAAGACGAAAATGAAGCGAGGGGAAATTCCATGTCACTCTCTGGAATAGTTGGTTTGGAAAGGTGTCACATTTATGAAAAGGTTGAAACCGGAATGAGTCTCTACCTAAGTATCAGCCGCAACCAATCTCACGATTGCGTACTTCGAGCGATTTGCGAGGCACAATTGGTGGCCGACTTTTACCCATATGCCCCATCGTCAATCTTCTTTGAGGTCATTCATCTTATTCTCAAGTGAGTCATAATCTTCCGATTCCAATCCAAATTATAACAACTAATTGCACAAAACCTGGTGAATATCTGCTACTTAACTTTAACATTTTATTCATGTTTTTAACAGGCCAAGCCTAGGAGTGAAAGACTCCTGCTATGAGAAATATCTTGTAGCTGAAAAGGCTGCTTATCAGGCCCCAGAGCATTGTTCTAAATTTGTCGCAAAATGCCCCCTTAACATTGCAGGACTCTTTGTGAGGAACTTCTTCCCAGAGATTTTTTGAACCATTAGAATCTCAAGCATCTCTATATATGAAATTCGTTTTTATTGTTATTGTTACACTATTGACTATACTTAAAGATATAAAAAATATGCATATTATATACGTAGGTATGTTATATATGACATGGCTAAATAGTTGGGTTAAATACGAATGCTATAAATACATGTTTACCATTTTTGATTCTGTGTTCTGCTGTACTTACCTTGACTTTACATGTGTAAGTAAACACGTTATGTTGATTATAATGATCACAAAAGTAGGAGAAAAATGACTGCTAGTTTTGTGCCTTTTGAGGGAATTGAAAAGTAAAATGAATTGAATTGGTTTGGTGTGGTCGGGTGGACTGACAAAAGAAAGCTGGCAAAAAAGAGATGCTCTTTTCTTCGCCAACAACAAACTCATCATCAAATTACTTTACTGTTACTTTGATTCAGCCTCTTTTCAGCTTTCTCTCTCCCTCTTTCTACTCTTTGTATACAAAACTTCAACCAAAAAAGTAAAATTGCATAATCTCATCTAAACGTTTTGAATAGAATACTGGGACACGAGTTGTCAGTGCGCAGTATGAGTACGTAACGTAAGCATATATTCAGTTCGTTAGTATAGTAGGTATACATCCCCTTTTTACCTTTTCATTCCATTTTCATGGCTATTTGTGGAATACTAATCAAGTTGATGTAAGTTAGTTTACTGCTGGTATCATAAGAATGTTACTTTTATCATGCATTTATATAAAGAGTTTTGCTTTTTGCCTACAAATAGTTGGTCGGCTTTCTATTTCATTTTTCTCGTGAAACACCTTTTCCCATTCATTTCGATCCCATCAACAACAACATCATCCAATCCAATTCCATTTCTAAAGATATTTCATTATTTCCTTTCACTCACTCAATTCAATTCCACTAAACAGCCGAGAGAAAGAAGTCGGTTTCTTTCAACTTCATCTTCCTTCAGCTACTTTTTTAAACTTCAGTTTAGGATTTTCCTCTTATTCACGAACTTACTATGTACATAATTTTTTCAACGTGGAGCAGCTTGAAAGTAAAGTTGTGGAAAGTTCGAGGCACTATCATTCACGGATTCACGTAGAATAAACATCCTATTCATTCATGTACTTTTATCTGCTTTACCTTTCCCTAAGTTACGGTTACAGCATAAAGTAAAGTAGAAACGTTTCATAATCACCACGCGTTACTTTAGAATTTATAGGGTATTCATTCATTCATTATGCGTATGAAATAATGTTCGAATTTCGAAATAAGATGATAATCGTATTCTTATATACATGCTCATTGCACAACTTTATTTAGCATGATTCATGAATGAGCCTTTTAAAACCCAATTGTTGTCTATGAATTTCCATCTCATTAGGACATTGATATGAAAGAGACATTTTTACACCAGAAAACAGGTATCCAACAAAACTGTAATCGGAGTTATGAGGGAAGGTCTGTCTGAACAGTGGGAGGAGCAAAATAACCACGATAACTCCACAGTTCACCCCATACATTATTTGGTATCTTAGTATTTCTAGTTTCCATCTCATGTGATAAAAGTATGGTCTTTTCTATTCGAAAATTGCAAATATGAAAATGAGTGAAAACTTAAAAGTATATTCCAAAATGCATTTAAATTGAAATTAAATTAAGTTAAGATTTTTAATGAGAGTACCATTCATACTACTCCAAAAATTACTCCTAGATAGAAGTATGCCAATAATCGTATCGTAAATACGGGCAAAAACAGTTTTTTCATTGCTGATGACACATCGACAATATATTTTAAACCCATTACCAATCGCATACAATAGTACGTAAAGCAAGGCAAAAATATCTCCGAAGAAACTTAAAACTCCTCCAAATAAAGAGGAATGCATATTATTGCACTTTTGGTCTTTCAGTAATCAACATATTATAGATTCTTAAAGATAGTCTTATATAATAAAAATAAATTCAAATAACTGTGGATAAGCTATCCCACCTCAATGTCACATCCAACAACACAGTTTTAAATAACAAATATTTAGCATTTATTTCGTAAGGCTGAACTTTAGTATTTAGGCAACAAGAATTTCTAAGATCGTAAAATAAAATAAAATATTTCATAAACCTATTCAGTTTACATGGAAAAAGACTCAAAGTATTCAAGCTTGTAATAATAAAACCATGGTACTGTTGTGTATGTATCCAATGGTTATAGATTATATAAGAGATGGTAACAGTGTTTTAAAGAAGAAAAAAAGGTACTTCATTACAGAACTTATTCAGAACAGAACGAAATTCAAGAACCATTTTAGTATCAATACATGAATAATTATTATTAACATGAGTGTTTTTTATCTGTTCCGTAATACTGTAAACCTGTGAAAGTTCTAATTAAAAGAGCACCAAAATCATGTGTGCATTCTTCTTTTCGTAATTTCCAAAGCGCTGCCCTTGTGCCATAGTTCCAATCGCCGAATATTGACTTTTTATTAGGACGGATTTTGTGGTTGGTTCGGTGGTTGTTGTGCGGCTTTTGGAGGTGGAGGCACATTGCCGTTGGCTAGCTCCCTACCGAATTTGTTAAGAGAGGCGTTGTCTAGCAGCTCAGCTTTGGACGTAGATTCCCGAAAGCAATTAGCCACCATGACCTTTGCCAACATTGGAACATCCATGCTAAACCACCGCTTCCTGTCGAAAGGTTTTAGGAGCCCTTGTAGAACCGCCTCTCCCGTTCGTGATTCCTCCCTGCTACCTTCAACCAACAGCACTGCAGGTCGGTAAATGGACAACCTGGGGAAATCCATTTCCGTCAGCTCTTCCTCCACTTGACCTTTGGTTTTTGGATATAGAAAGTATGCATTCTTATTCGCCCCCGCGGATGACACCAGATGCATGTGTTGACACCCGCCTTCCTTCGCAAACTTGGAGCTTTGAACAACATAGTCATGGTCCACACGATAGAATCCCTCGGCACCAGACTTCTTTCGTGTTGTTCCAAGGGTGCAAAATCCGACGTCATACCCCCTGAATGCATCTTTGTACTCTTCCAGCTTTTCAAAATCAACCACTTGGTTTTCGATTTTCTGATGGCCCGGATTTTCTTCAGGGTTTAAGGCAACAGGGCGACGGCCTATTAGAGTCACTCGTTCAAATCGGGAGTCTGCTGCCAAAACTTTGACAAGCTCCTTCCCCACGGCTCCTGTGGCTCCCACAACGAAAGCTGCCAATTTTCGATCCATCGTCACTGGCGGACTCCACTTGATATCGTCAAGTTGTACTGATGAAACGTGCGCTACTTTGCCTGAGTAATAAAATATGGAGGACTGGTCTCCAGTGTCCTGTGAATTATACCAATACCCTAAACAGAGTGCTACACCAAGTACTACGAATGTCTTTGTCTGTTGAGACACCATTAAGACAAAAATGGGGTTAATTAATAAGAAGGGAAAGTTTGCTGGTGCAGTTTATTAGAAGGTAGAAGGAGAAGCGCACAGGGAACAGGCAATTAGGCTGTAGTCACAGAGAAAAACACAGAACAAAAGTTAATTAGTAATGCATTTGAAATGGAAGCACACAAATTCCCATTTATTCATGCAATCCATAACAAGGCTGAGTCAGGAACGATAGTTCACACAAAGCTTTTATTACAATTTCGTACCACTCACCTCAAACGCCGGTTTTGCTACAACTGGACTTTACACTTTTGCGCCTCCTACCCAAATGATTCTCAAACAGATTATAATCTGATGACTTGTTATTGTTTGATGAGGATTTTAAAGAGAAATCACGCCATTGAAGCTTCAACAACCAATGCAACTCGGGTTTTGATATTTAATGTATCCATGGAAATTCTACACATTTTAAAAAATTTACGCTTGGGGGTTTGTAGTTCGATGGTTGTGTTATCCGATCAAAAGCTATGCGTAAGGTAGAAAATCTTGAGTACTAAAATTTGATAAGTAAACGAAATGACAAACAATTTTTTCACAGCCGCCTAGTCAAAAAAATTGTCTGCTAATGCAGCTGATGTGCGTATTATGTTGTGTGTAAGTTGTAAGGAAAGTACATACAAAGTATACAAATATCTTCATCCTTTGCTTGCTTGCAGATTGCAGACACTATACTATGGACTATAAAGTGGCAAAGGACAAGATAAAGGTGAGAATTGGATAGCAGGGAAAACCGGGGAGCTCCGCGTTGTGCATCGTGCTCGTGATGTTGTTTCTCCTGTTGATATCCAATCATCCAGAGATTCTCCAGAAAAAAGAGACACTGTGGCCTGTAGCAGTGGTTAGAGCTTTACAATATGTTTTAACATAAGAAGTAGCGACTGCAGAAGCAAAAATACAATAATATCTACTTTACTGTACTTGTATGTATGCAAACATTGCAAACGTAGAGCCAACAACCAAGATAAATATTAAATTTTATCTCGAGAAAAATGTTCCATGATAGTCATTATCGTAATATTTTTCAAATTCAGTTTTAAACTAACCAAATGAGAATGAGACAGGTTGAAATTGATGGTAATGATAAATGATAACCTGTACGCACTTATGAACGTGAGTACATATGTACATGAAAAAAAGATAAGTTATGTTTTTAATGAAATTCCCTCATATTCCTCATAATATATTTTCATGTTCATAAATATGCATAACTTCAGAAATGCATCCATGAGCATAATCCTACAAATGTTGTACTAATTTTAATATTCGTAACACAAGTTATTGTCTGATTTTGGGTGTAGGTAGATGAATCTTAAGCGCTGTTTCACAAACAGCATCTCTCCCTTCCTTAGCCAAAATATGATCTCACGACTCACAATGGCAACCATAATTTTCTTCATTTAATTGCACAAATTTTACTGTCAAAAGGTATTATTTTCAAGATTTGTGTATCCTCACTATATTATGTTAATGTTTCATGTTAGCTGCCGCTGTTCTCGTTTTATTGAAAACACGAAGCCCGGTAAATTTCGGTTTCCGAGAAAGAAACTACAATAAGGAAATTTATAATAAGGAAACAGAAATCGAATAAACAACAAGAATGATATCGTGAATTAATTACTGCATGAAAGTTTGCATTTTGTAAGTAGTCTCATGTCTCACAATAGAAATGAAATGAACCATAATGAACGATTATTTTCAGATGTCATCTTGAATAGAATGACAATCCAAGAAAGATGCATAGTGAAATGCCAACAAGATCCCTTCTGGGTGAACTTAATTTACATATTGCATTCATCCATTGTTCATCTGCGCTTTTATTACAAGTCTGACAAGAATGACAAAAGGCAGAGGGAACTTGTCGCATGACTTTGAATTTCAATCATCAATATAAAATGAAAAGTGTTTCAACCTTCCAACCACACTAAAACTCCACCTACTCCAGCTATAGCTTTTTTACCAAAGAGAAAAATATCTGCCCATATTATGCCTACAAATGAACAAATATACAAACTCGCTTGGGTTGCATGATGTTGTTTCTTGGCTCATCCTCAGTCAGTTTTTATCAGTAAGACAAACGAAATAAAAGCCATATCAGAATAAAAGTTTGATTCCACAAAAAATCTCGTTTTAAAAGGTCTTTGAACAGCACAGCAGCAATGTAATAATTGTCAGGTAGTAGGCTTCGTTTTGCTTTCCTTCTCAATATTACACAATTTTCCACCTTATCCAAAACTGGTAGGTTACTAAAGTGGAAGCAAGCTCAGTTGAAAGTGATGAAACCTCAATGCAACTCTGGATTTGTGTAACGTGTATAGGAGACAGTTTTTTAATCAGAGAAAGAAAATTCCAAAGCATACCAAGCACAGAAAAAATAAGTTTGCTGTGCATGCATGTAGTAGTACGCAAACGCGTAGGAAGATTGAAGAATGAGAACTGAATGATGTTTGTTGAATTGAATGATATTATGATATGCAGCTTGAATACTTCACAACACAAGTCACGGTGAATGGATCTTTGGAGTTTTATGGAGTAAGATCATCGCACTCCACATTCAAGTCAGCTCAACACATTCGCATCCCCATCAGCAACACACAGCTTTTTCGTAATTGTTTGCAACCTGACAAGATCTCGTACTTGTTTTCTTTCAAGAGAGAAGAAGGGGTAAGAACCATCTTATGCCTACAAATGCACAAATCTTAGCATACAATGGTATTAAAAACTGATTTTTACTTGTTACATCACATCAATGATTATGGACTCATAGAAAGGAAAAAATAATATCTTAGCAGGTATGTAGCCAAGTTGCACAGTACTTTGTGGTCGAACACGTAGGAGTCACAAGAACCAGTCAAGTTTGACAGCTCACTTTTACTCTCGTTTTGCGCATGTTATCGCTTGGTCGTTTCCACCGTGTCATTAATCAGTATTTAAAAAAATTAAAATGAGCTGGAAGCACAATTATAGTACTTCCTGCCATGCTATATTTTCCGTTCTTCTTCTCTTCGTAGCCCTTACAATGGCAGAGACCATTAACGAAGCGGACGGGAAACCTGTGAAAAATGTATTGGCATTTGGAGGAAATGGGTTCATTGGGTCTGAGACCCTGCACCATTTGTTTCAAGACCCTGATGTATACTATAAAGTGGCTCTAGTGTCCCGAGGCAACTGGTATTTTGATTCGGAGACTAGAATCAAGCCACATTTAGCGAAAAGGATAATTTGTGATCGGGAGGAGTCAGACGTGGAATATTGCACTGATCTCATGGAATACGTTGCGAAAACAGACAAGATTGACATTGTGCTGGACTTTAGCGCGTATGATCCCGAAGTTCTCGCTACAAGCTTGGATCTCGTGAAGGAAAAGGCTGGGTTGTATGTGTATATCAGTACGGATTCCGTGTATGAAGTATGTCGCCCTTCAAAGGTACCTGGAATTGCATACGAAAGTGATGCTGTCAGACCAGACAATGAGCAGCAGCAGTTGGCGTTAAATAATGGAGATGAGTATGGAAACCAAAAGCTGCAAGGAGAAGAGGTAAAATTGGTCAAAAAGTCAGGCTGAGAATCTCAGTCTGAGATCTCTCGCAAAAAAATTGGAAATGATATGCCGTATTGAATTGTTTTTCTGATTTCTACGCAGATTCTAAGAAGTCCTGGCAATAAGATACCTTACCTCGTTTTCCGTTTACCGGATGTCCTTGGACCAAGAGATACCACTGATCGTTGGTGGGCCTACCAACTGTGGATTCAATTTTACAAATTTATCCAGGTCAGTACTACTGTGGCACTAATCTTTCATACATGCAGATTTTTGAACAAAGAAAGGGTAATTTGGAAGATTTCACGTTTCTTTCCATTGCCTACATAGCTTCCAATTCACATTCCCAATGAATACAAGACCTTGAAAACATCTTACGTTTATGTGAAGGACGTTGCCAGGGCAATTCTAGCAGCAATTAAGAAGCCAGAATCATGGAATGACGTTTACAACCTGGCAATTGACAGACCACTTTCGCTCGAGGATTTCATCACTGATATGGTGAAGGAGCTAAATGCGACAGTAGAATATGACTATGAAGGAGAGTTTAATTTATTTCCCTCCGTAACGAGGGGATCAGTTAATATTGACAAGGTGAAAAGGGTTCTGCGATTTGTCCCCACAAAATGGGAAACTGTGTTGAAGGTAAATTTCACATTTTACCATGTATTGACATTAAAACCTAATTAACTCGGTTTCAATACTACATCAATATATATTATGCATTATTCCATTGAATAATATTGAATTAACGACTACAGGAAACGGTTGAATTCTACAATGAGGGCTTTTACAAATTCAATGAACGAGATGATGCTGCACATCAACTCACAAGATATGTGGTACCCAAGCACAAGAAGGGACAGTTTCTTCAACTGATTGATCAAATGGTTGCTAATAAAAATTTGCAGCTGAAAGACATAAGTAAGATTTGAAATATTTTCCCAGAAAGTTTCAAATCCTGTTTCAAAGTTGGTTTTTCAATTGATTGGTGTACGCTCTTTGATTTCTTCCACAGTGAAAGAGCCAGAAAAGGAAGTGACAGCAGAGCAATTATTTGAGGAAATGCAATACAAGACAGAGTTGTAGACTATAATTTACATAAATGAATTCACCTAATATACTCAGTACTTATAACAAAGATCTTTCTCTTCCACAACTGAATTTTATAATACATTTTTAAACTATTCAATAAAACTGACGAGAATCTCAAAACATGATTTATTCAAAATATATATATGGCTAAATTTTATTGTTACCAATTTCTTGAGCATATCCCATAAATGTTATACAATAAGCTCGTGTTTAGGTATTCCTTTAAATGCTAAATTGAACATTGAACTTGTCTATAGCTCAACTCAGAGCTTTCATCGGAGTGACATCCAATTCCTTGGCAAGGTTTTCCTAAAATAAAACAAAATAATTAATGGAAAACATTTTTCCTATGATTTCTATGAAAAATTATATCGCTCTTACGACTTACACAAGCAGTGATTTGGTTGACATGATACTGAATCCCACCTTCCTCTTTCACCAGTTTTTCATGAGCTGCTTCAGGGTCTCCAGCGATTAGCACTGGTTTTGATTGATCAATCGGCTCTAGATTCCTCAATGATTTGAACAAATCCGTCAGTCTGTCTTCAAATCCTGGAGCAAAGCATGAT
>JAQIXX010006709.1:0-11844 GCA_034700605.1 Willowsia nigromaculata | reverse complement strand
TGACGCCTAAGCGTCTGGTCCTATATTTACCTCTTATATTCCCATGATTAATATTTTTATTGATTCTTAGACTGGGCTTATCGAAAGGGCGGGAATACAAGGAATACCTTCCATTCCTCGTATCAATGGAAACTGGACATGTAAATAAACCTTGGATTTCCTATAGGCATGTAATTTTTGACCCTGCAAAATCCGGACTTTTCCCCGCGTTCTCAATTATTTCTCCAAATCATGAAATCATGTACGGATTTCTGCGAGCATGCAAAATAATGCGTTTTTGAAAAGTTTTTTTGAGGGTAAAATCATTGAAAACGTATGCAAACACATTTAAAAAACATTCAAAGCTCATTCAACTACTTGTTGTAGATTTTTATAGCAGTCTTTATATGCTAAGCGTATTGGCCATGATGGTTTTATTTCAAAATACCAGGCAGTAAAATATTCATCTTTATATAAGAAATGTCATATGCGTTTTCTCAGTATTCAATTTCTTTCGCCTCAAATAATGTTGAAAAAAGTTAATTTTATAAAACTGATTCATTTCAAAGATTTGAGTACCTTCAGAGATGGTCTTACAACCTCTATTATTGTGCTTATGTTCAAATTAGTAGTTCGAGAGTAAAACAGAACAAATCTTACGTCAAATCACAATTCCCACCCACATATTTGTCAAGAAAACGTTCTGCTTATAAGTAGCTTTTGCTAAGTCATAAATCCATGATATAAAGTTTACAGTTTTTGCTCCTTAACGCGTGCATTTTTAGCATCTAAACGTGAATATGCTTAAAACATTTGAAATTTGGTTGCAAAATATTCACTAGTAGTGCTATAAATGAAAATATAGGCAAATAATATTTTTACTCCAGACATATAGGTCAACTTAATATTGATGTCAAGTAATTTTATTGCAAAATCATGCTTTTCGTGGGCAATAAAATTGCTCGCAAAGTAATGTAAATTGAGTGCACGCAAATATCCGCATTTTGGGTTAGAATTAAAAATGCGCGCAGAATCATTGATTATGGGAGATCAAAAATATATGCTCTTTCCTATAATTACAGCAGATTTTTGGATAGATTGTCTACATGCCTTATTTTAATATGTGATGCTTAAATATGTATGTGTTTTTAAATAGCCATGAAGCACCTAATGCCTCTTTAAGTGCAATTGAGCCGAAAGTGCGTGGTTACAATTCATGTATCAATCGAAAGCTCTCTATGAGTAGAACAACTTTCTCAAAAGGGAAAAACCTCAAAAACGCTGTAAATGGACACAAGGGGCGTAGATGGGTGTGTTGTAGGCTACAAATATGATCACCTAATTGCATTTTACTTCAAGTAGGATTTTCACTGAAATTGTGATTATAGTGTTTCGTTGGCTTTACAAAATAACATCATGGCCATTTCAATTCATACTGTGGTAGCTTTCGGAATATTCATATCCTTAGAGTAAGTTTCCAAGCATTATTGGATTGTCATCCTTAAACCGGTTTTCTTTCCGATCGAAAGCAGTGTGAAGACCTGTCTTAAACCTTCGTACACGCCAATTTAGTTGAAGCAATCAACGTGTTTGGGTTTTTTACACTATTTCCAACAATTTCCTACAGTTTACAAGCCCTTTTCTGCATAGCAGCTCCTCATCCTAGAGATATCCCTACGTTGTTCCTACTTTGATTCCAATCTTGGAAGCCAAATGGAGCCCATTTTAAAGTCCTTTGTTACTGGAAACATTTTAAGATTAAGCCTGTTGGATTAGTTATCGAACTGCAAGCAAACCTTATGATTTTTACAGTGGTCAAGCCAATCGGTTCAAAACCGGAAGTGACACGTGACCACTGTTTATTTATGGAGCTCCTGCGTGGCAAACGTGTAAAACTGTTGACTTATGTTGATTTAATACCCCATATACTCTATACGAAGCAAATACAAGAACAAAAACCAAGCAAATGGGAGGATACACATGGATATTCAAAAACGTTGACGTATTTATTTCCTTTCAAATCACGACCTTGTTGATCAAAATTGTTGCTGCTTGCACCGACCTCCACTTTCAAAGACCAAATTTTCACCAGCATTTCGCCACCAACAATATCTCGTTACTTAACAGCAAATTAGACGGGCTAACTCAATATGGTTTCAGTATATTCGAACCTGTAAGGACTTTAACTCTCCCTCAATCCCCATCCAGGTCCTGCATCAGGCCCTATCCCCATGCCTATGCCATGATGCCACCTCGGAGGGAATCAATGCCAGAACACAAGACTTGTTGTTGCTTGGACCTATATCCGGCAAAGACTGCCGATATATCTCTTTACTATCTTTTCTCACACACAAAGCACACCAAGCTGATGCTTTGTCAGCACATTTTCTCATGATCGCGGCCTATCTGCTCCCTTTTGGGGCATTCTGGTGCTCACAAGCACCCTATACCTTGCAAGGCTAAAATGAAAAGATAGTAAAGAGATATTATAAACCAAGGAAGCACAACATGTGCTTGGATTTCTTAGTTTTTACGACAACTCTGGCATTGTTGGAACTTTTTCTCATATACAATCATCCAATCCTCGTTACTATTTTATAAAAGAAGCATGTGTTAGGTGATTTTTTCTTTGTTGCGATATTTTACAATGCCTGTAACAATACAATTGTGTGAAACTTTTATAGAATAACAATTCATCCAACGCAAAAGATTTTGTGTATATATGTATGTTTTATTGATTATATTGTAAATTATTATTTCATGTTAAGGTGAATGTTAAGAGAATATTCAAAAATGCAATAATTTAAATATGCCCCAAGCAGATAAAGACAACTTTCTCGTAAAGCACATATGAAAAAGCACGAAATGCATAGTTGAGCCGTAAAAGTAAAGTTTTATGTTTAATTATTTCAGTTTATTTTTACGTGCATTAACACACATTTCATCACATTCAATGTTTAATTGCTTACTAGATTTGTTGCTTCATTAAATTTATAGATAACCAGACACCCAGTATGGTTAATGCAATGACTAAAGCCAAAACAATCCAGAGAGGGAATTCAAGTGATGGATGTGCATAGTCTTTGAAGAAAAGGATATCATAAAACATAACCAATTATCACCTAGCATGTTTGCAACCTTTAATTTCAATGTTACCTCCTAAATTGTCAAATTTTAGGTTGCGCCTCTTCCATCACACCCTCAGACCGCAAGAAATATTATCGCAACAGTAGGAATATTAAAAGTTACCTGGTTTAAAGGAATACCAACACAGTTATTCAGAACAATAGTTTCATAAAATATTGTTTCAATAAAAACTACTAACCAATGATAGTGCTGCTACAATTGTTGGTAGAAATCTACAAGAAAACTCAGCCATTATAGAATTTCGGTAACAAAAGTTAATTTTAGTCAATATTTCTTAATTAAAGGCTTGAATTTGTTAAATATCCTTTTTATCGCAACATAAATCAGTGCATATGGAGATGTGTATCTAGAATTGGATAAGATTTAATACTTGGTATGAACTTATTTATACAAAAAAATATATAAATGCAATTAACATTCTCAGCTACAGTGTTCTTGACAAAGCACGGGAATCTGGATCATCAGTTGTGTGTTAGCTTCAGGGAAGATTGAGCTTGAGAAAAAGTAATTCCAAGTAAGTGATGCCTTCTTTCACACTTCTTTGTGGTAAAAACAATATTTTGAGTGTATTCTTGGACTACGCTATATTTCAGTATCAAGCTGAATTTTGAATGAAGGAAGATAATCTTGATAAATAAACGCGTTTTGAGACCTTGAACTATTTTACGATGAAGTATTTTATTATATTATGGCTATAATTTTAACTTAACCATGGCTTGCCATTAATTCAGTGAATTCTGCGTAAGCTCTTCCACTCATAAGAAATACATTCATGGCAAGCATCATTTTTGTAAGTGAACAAAACTTTTACTGTTTAGTAAGAAAAGTATCAGTTCAGCATTAGACGTTGTTAAACCCATATCGAAATATTTTGCAAATATAAACTAAACACCCCAGGGATTCTTGATGAAATTTTCTGTGAAAGTGACAACCCCACTCTTGTGCTTCTAGTAAACTGTCAGTAGCATGATAAGTTGGAGAGTGCTGCATGCAAGAAAACATAAACTATGCTTGGTGACTTTTTGCTTTAATGTAAGCCATGTCACAAATATTTGAGCTGTGACTAGTGATACACAGAATTGACAAAAAAACTTGATCTAATTTCTTTTCGGCAGAATATTGCCCATCTCCTTCCCAAATTCGAGTTCTGTAGATAAACACGACTGAAAGTATTCATTGTTTGAATTGTGTGAAAGCCCGAGAGATAACTTCTTGAATGATGAAAGCTAAATTGTCAGGGAATCCTTGCAATGTCAAAAAGGGTTCAGTCTTATGAAGACTAAAGTCATGACTCTATCATCATGACTTACATGTACGTTGTGTAGGGATTTTAAAACTCCCCACGTTCTTGCCAATTAAGTTTTCATGGAACAAAATTAAATCTAACAATGAGCTGGATCAGATATCAGTGAAAATTTGATGCAATGTTAGTGTACTAAAACGGAATGTTTTAAAAATTTGAAACAATTTTTCTTTAAAAGCTTTCCACATGTATGACAAATATGGGCATCTTCGGGTTTCTCTTTTCCTAAGTCGACATATCTCTTGAGATTCCTCGTCCCATATTTGAGAGCGTCCATCAGTACTTCCTGGTTCATGAAGTAATGGAGGATATCTTTTTTATGACTGCGATGGACGCACATGCTGTGCTCTTTATTGACCACTAATAGTATGCGCATAAAAAGGAAAGTAAGAATTGCTAAGTTTGTACTTTATTTTATCGTCTTTGTGCTTAAATGCAACAGTTTTTTAGTACTTAATATATTACCTGTTACGATATTTTCGTGATTTCACAAGAATAAACTATTTGTAACATGCGGGCTTTTAATGGCAACAAAAATTTATATTTATGCGGGTTAAGGATCACAATCAATGTTTCTTAGATTTCTTCTATGTTGTCGTTTTGTTGATTTTCTTCTTCAGCCGAACAACAGCTTTAAACAGTTATATGTCCAACAAAATTGCGTCATTTGTCGTATTGCACGGCTCTCTCTTTTCATTTTGTTGAAGACTTGCTGCAAAATTTGTTGAGCTTTCAGCATGTACCTTTCTTTGGGCCGGAACGTCTTGTGAAAGCTGCACTGTACTTTCTCCACTTGTTTTTGCACATACCCGCACCTTATTTCGCTTCCTTAAGCATGAAATTTCCGCTAAAAACAAGATAAAACCTAAGGTACAGAAAATGGAGCATATCAAAAACGCGCCAAGAATACCAGGAAGTGCAATCTGGTCTCCAGGCAACACTTGGTTTGGATTCGGGTCTTCAATTGAAATACGCTTAAAATATCTCAATGCTAAGTGTGCCCAGAAATGCCATTTCCCCATTAATCCATTTTCTCGAAATCTTGCATAAGTTTGCAGCATCCAGTGACGGTTCAATGTATATATTTCAACAAAATCTGGTTGGGTATCCAGATATTCAGGAAGTATGAAACACTCCACATATTTCATCTGAAGCTCGTTTACAATTCTTTCTTTATATACAAGTAATAAAAACATTTGATCATCTGGGAAAACTCGTAGCATATATTTTGTTATAAGAAATCTTGCAATATCCGTATCTGGTGTGTTTACGCTGTTAAACCCAAAAAAACTTGTATTTAATTTCCCCAACAGATTATTAGCTTTAAATTTCCAGTGAAATTCGTCCATCGGGTGAACACCTTCCAATATATTCCATAAAAACTTGTATTTTGCGGAGATTATATCGTTAAGAGATTGAAATGGCTCAACTTTGTCAGGTACTGTAAGAGTGCTCATAATCCCGTTTCCGTGAAAATTGCAGATAAAAAAACCCAGAAACTGGAGTACAATACAGAAGTAAATTTTGTTCATGTATGCTTGGCATGAGTTTCCCAAAAACACTCCGATACTGTCCAGAAGTTGCCATAATAAAAAATTGTAAATATTATTGCTCATCCGTTTTAAATACCAAGCGATTCCTACAACTGCACACAAAGTACAAATCCATATATTAAATGAGAACGGACAATACCAATTATAAATATCAATTGACCCCGATTTCTTCCCGACTCTTTGGTTGATACAATAGAGCAAAAGTGATGTTTTCTGATTGGACATCGCAAAGCCAGTAAATTTATGGTATAAACTATTCAATTCCGCTCCGTAATCCGTATAACTAACCGCATTACTAATGTACTGTCCCAGCCAAGTTGTGTCTGTGTTTCTCCATACAGTCCAATCTTTTTTGTCGAAATGAATGAAAGTTATGTAATGATAGGCAGATATCAAGTTTGTAGACATAATTGGACTATTGCAAAATGAATATATCCTGTTTAAATCTCTACCCTTTGGAGCAGGTTCGCAATAAGTACAAATGAAAATATAAGTGATGCGCGTTCACAAGAGCGTTTACTCTCCGTCCATTTCCAAACCGAAGAATCTCTCTATGCAGCAGTAACGGATTTGCAAATCTGGCCATGACTGTAATATCAAAGGTACCTGTAGAATCAGCAAAGGTGACGCAATATCCGTTGCATATAATTTTGTATTGAGCTTGAAAAATTTTCTCTCTAGATTCAACCACGTATATTAATGCTTTCAACGCTGGGTAGTTCCGAAATCGAGGGTGTAGATTGTTGATAATTTGAGGAATGTTAATCCTCATTACTCGTAATGGAACCAGAAATAGAGTGGTTGGGTGCATGCCAATCATAAAGAATGGGTCAAAATTGTCCCTGATGTCGGTATTCCATGTTTCATGACTAGCCAATACAATGTAAAACGGGTTCGAAAATTTGCACGGATTATTTCTGTAGAGAATATTTTCTATCCTTTTACTAAAAATTTGAAATCGTAAAGAAGTGCGGATGAACTGAATGTCACAAAATGGCGAATTCCAATGATAGATGAATATTTCGTATTCTGCTTGGGAAAGTGACAAAGTTTGCAGAAAAGATTGGAAACTTTCTTGCAGTAATGTGCTCTCACGGAAGTGGCTTTTCTTAGCTCCAGAAACAATAATGGATAGTTGTAATATAGCAGTTAAGAGAAGCATGGTGACAAAAAATCAGGAAAGGCGGTTGCCTTGTTTATTGATTTTAGTAAGGCATTTGATAGTGTCAATCAATGTATTCTTTTAAGAAAGTTAATGACGCAATACAATTACAAATTGCCTCCATATCTTATGAAAGTGTTAGTAAATTACTTCAAAGATAGGAAATTTATTATTCGAAATGGTAACTACGAGTCAGAAAAAATCACAATTCAATCCGGAGTTCCAGCCGGATCTATACTAGCCTCGATTAGCTATACAATTTATGTAAACGACATTGTCAATGCAATCAATTTAAGGTATTTAATGTACTGTGATGATTTAGTCATCTATACGGGCTGTAAAACGTACAAAGAAGGTATAGACAAATTAAATGATTGCCTTGTAGGACTACTAGAATGGTGTGAAATCAATGGTCTAAAGTTGAACGTAACAAAAACGAAGTGGATGGTTTTCCATAAGTTAAAAGATCATACCTCAAGAAACGAATTTATACCCGATCTAATCATAAATGGTGAAATAGTTGAACGAGTAAACTCATTCAAATATTTGGGTGTAGTTATAGATAGTAATCTAACGTTTAATGGACATGAGAAATTGGCTGTCTCGCGAATTCACTCTGCTTTGGCTAAATTGTATTCAATAAAAAGATTAATTAGTCCAAATGTAATGAAAATTATGCTCTCAGCATATGTGATAAGTATTGTCGACTATGCTATAATTATATGGGGAGTACATCCAGAGAAATTAGTGAATATTCAGCGGAAGATTAATAGATTTATAATTTCGTATTTCTTGCCAACAATATACAAAAGTCGTGGCAAAAAACGTGGTAAATTGAATTTGGCAAATATTAAAATGAACGACTTTCTTGAAAAACTTAACTTATTAACGGTTTCCGAACGAAGAACCTTAGCAATACTACGTTTTGTCTTTAAAAAGTTCAGAACTAATATGTTTTCTTCTTATTTTAAGACTCGTAAGGCAATCGGGAAAAATGAATTTAATTTTAGAATGATTGTTCCTCGCCACACCTCAGAATTGTATAAACAATCTTTAAATTGGACTGGGACACATTATTGGAATCATTATTGTAAATCATTTATTTTTGAAGATTGTGAAAAAGGTCCTTATGACCAATTTATGGAAACTTGTACTAAAATAATTATTGGTGAGAGAAAAATACTTTTTATGTAATATTTAAATTTATAATTTATAATGTGATTGGTAACAACTCGATTATTCCCTTGAAATTGTCTTGTTTATTGATGGATTACCTCTTTAGCGTGTTAGGGCATAAAAGCAGACAATGTAACGACTGAGCCTTTAAACCGCGTAATAATAAAACCGATCTAATCTAATCTAATCTAATCTAATGGTGATTATTTACTAGCAGTGTTTTTGAATGTTCACTCAATATTTTCTACAGAATATCAAAATGTACGATTGCCCTCGAGTTGAAAAAAATAGTTGAGTGTTATGTTTTATGTGAAAAGTTTTTAGGCCTTCAAAGAGCGTTTCAATGCCATCGGTACAGTTATTTGTTCATTTTCAAGGCAAACTTGTTCTGGCTTTCACCAACAGTTTTAGTGGCTTCATAAAAATATTCGATAAGTTAAACTTTGATAAAGCTGAGAGTCTTAGCATAGGCACTCAGCGCAATCAAAACTGAAGTACTGTAAAATGAATCGAAACATTGATGGTTAAAGAGTACACTTATAAAAAACACTTGTAACCCGAAAAAATCATCTTGCTTCTTATCATAAGGTACAGTAGCTTATACATTCTGGTTTGTATTTGTTTTCAAACCAAAAGCTGCATATGATTTTTTGGCGGTGCGTTTACTATATAATTTGTATACGTAATTACTCTCTATTCATAATTCATAGTAATCGAACTACAGTTAAATTTTATGATTGTATTGATAAGCAAAGTTAATTTTCAGTAACTGAGAACGATAAACAGTTATTAATTTGTTTGAGTGCAGCTGAGAATTACCACCGTAAACTACTGTTACCTTCAAGCTTCTACTCTGCGAAATGCGTTTTCAAAAATTTGGTCATATGTCAAACAAACACAAGAATATGTCTTAATCGTGATAAAATCTGGGTCAACAATAGCCACCAACTACTTTACTCATTGTATACTATTTTGTATCTACACTGATGGTGAGTTTTAATTTTTGACCAAATCACATTTAATATGAGTGATTTTATTGTGATAACTTGCCAAAAAATCTGTTTTTTTTTTCTAAAATTTAAAATGCTAACTTGCGATAGTAAAAAGTAAGCGCAATACTTACTCGCTCGTTTTTCATTACATTTGGACAAGTGTTTTTGATCAATTTCAATAGAAACTAGCAAAATACATAACAACTTTTTAAAACTCAAATTCAATCAATCTTCACAAACAAACTATGAAAATAATAAGTTTGGTATCATTACCAAAACCCAATATTCCAATAACATCCGGGGTATACGTGTATAATCATTTAACATATTTCACGATTGCTTCCACTGTTATAAAGCATAACAGAATCAAATTAATTTGTAGTTTGAACAGAAAAACGGTATAGGCATCCATCCATTGGAAACGCGAAACGAGGACACAACTAAAGCATTGTTGGTTTATTCTATCAATGGAATTAATTAAAGTCCACTAAAATAACAAAAAATCAAAATGCCAGGAATATGAAAATTCAAAGACTTTGCATTTTACGCATGAATGGACTTCAAAATTTCATTTAAACTTCCACTGCATGAAACATACTGGACTTTTAGAGTTTTATTTCAATGATGGAGTCGTTTCGTTTGTGATTGTGTTGACCGACGCACAGACAAACTAACTTAAGAATGACATAAATCGAAGATCAAAAACACTTTTCATCAAAACGAAAAAGTAGTATTTGAGTTGGTGATAAGCGACAGTCTAATTTATTTCATGTTTTTATCAACAAATCTTACCAATTATTCACGTAATATTTCAAGTTCTCCTAAAGCACACAAACATGTGTATGTCAGTGTTCTGGGTGACCAAAAACAATTTTAAATATCATGAATTTACATTTTGTAATTTATTAGAGGAAATGAGATATTGGTTATCTACTATAACTCTTAATATGTATTTAAAAAAGGTCAAAGACTTCAATATCATGTAGTACAAAGTCCCAATTTCAAATTTTTTAGAAACCTACTCTTCAATGTTTCATTTTGTTCATGTTTTCTTATGTATTATGTTTAGTTTTTTGAATGACCGTGCTCATATATTACCCGATCTTAACTGTAATTTACTGTAGGTTGCATAAATGAATGCCAAAATTTTTTTAGAATGGAAATCAGAAATAACGATTGATATTAGTTCCTACTATACACTCGCAAACAGGAAAATGGGCGTACCATGTCCAATTTCATCCATCCTTTGTCCGAGAATATAACAGATTTGTGTACAGTACAAAACTATTGACTGCAGTTAACGATTACTGCAATTATTATTAGAGCAACTTTTATTTTTGACCATCCATTCCTCAATGGGTGTTTTAAGTCCATTGGAGGATAATATCCTCAGGATATTATCAGATTTTTATGAATAGCACTTAAATTCTAAGTAACATTTTCATTATTCCTAAAGCACTCATTAATGTAGTATATTTTGTCACTATAATAGCAGTTCCCTAATGAGTTTAAAGTTTACAAAATAAAATAGGTACTAAGCACATGGATGAAAGACAGGTTCAGTTGTGGCTTTCTTTAAATGAAAACTTGGAAAGGGAAACCATACGATTTTGCTCTTTTAGTCCAACATATTTGCAAAGTTTAAGTAACAATCTATGATACGTGGGAAATTTGTCTAATAATTGAATATAGTATTTATTTACTGTGTGCGTTGACATGTGCTATAATATCTATAAGAAAGCCTGTAGAAGTATAATAAATAAAAACTTGAGAAAGACTGAATTTTACTTTAAGTTAAAATTGATCATCTATTTAATTAAATTACTATACCAAGTCTAGTGAATTATTCTAGGAAGAATTGCTTAAACACACATAATAACTACTAAATAATATTTACGAGATAACTTCATTACAATTGAACCTATAATTAACATTACCTGAACAATTAATAAAATAATATATCAAATAACAGTATGAAAAAGTACGCTGCCTCTTTATACATTAGAACCTGCAAACAATTACTTAATAATAATTCAGCACCTTTGAGATGTGTCAGGTTGTAAAGTTATATGTGAGTTTTATACGTAAAAAATACAAAATAAATACCGACAACTGAAGTATTAAATTTTTGGAAAGCAGTTTGATCTTTAAACAATTATTGGATTCACTATATGAAAAATGATTAAAAATTAATTAAACAGAAAAGTAAAAGTGGTACAAGTTACTAATTAAACTCCAAACCTAACAATACTTTTGAAGACAAGCTGGAAATAAATTATCGTATTTATTAATTAACGACAATACTATCATTAGTTCAGACTTTTTGATTTCTTCACCCGTTGATTACTGGAAATGCTTTTGTGGTTCCGTTTTCGCTTCATGTTAGGGCCAAACTACTCATTCTTTTCCACCTTGATGTAGCTCCTCCTCTCATCTTCATCCCATTTCCCCGGCATTCCCCCAGAGCACTTCTGCTATGCCAAAGGAACCGATTTTCATAGAATTTGATGACCACCTGCGGACACAGAGCTT
>JAQIXX010006708.1:0-11844 GCA_034700605.1 Willowsia nigromaculata | reverse complement strand
ACAAATCACCATACAAAATCTGGAGTCAATCTGCTGGGGGTCGTGATATTGCATTCCTAAAGGGCAAATAATTACTGTACTACAATTACAGATTCTGAACTACGAAAATTAAAGCTTTTCGCTTGAATTCACAGCATGAGTTGAACTTTTAAGGAACTGGTGTATTTGATTCTAATAATGATAAAAACCATATACTTGATGGATTCCAGAGACAACCATGTTGTGAATAAAGTGGTATATATCTCGTGTTACAGTCATAATTTTGTATAAATCCTGCGCTAAGCAGTGTTTCATTATATATAATATGGTGATCATCGCAAGGAATTTAAAGATAAAGTTAAAGAGAAAAGGGCAAGTATTTGGATATTATGGAAAGGCATGAGTATACAATATATTCAACATTTATTTGCAAACATAATTACTACAAAACATTTGATGGTAAATGATCTCTCTGTGTTATATCGTGTTTCTCGAATATTGGAAGCCAATTATTTTTTTACTTTAAAAGTAATCAAAATGTGATTGCTATTTTCACAGTACAATGTGGGTGTAGACGCCGAAGCTCTGTATCTGTAGTTAGAAATATATTAGTTTAATAATTAAAAATAAAGTTGGAATAAAAGTAAACGGGTTAATAATGTGAACGAAGACCACAAGAATTAAGTAATTTTATGTCGGCATGCTATAATTGCGCATTCAAAATGTTGAGTAGCGTTTTAGTCACATGTGGAGGAAAATCTTTTCTCTACTATCGAGTTCCTTTTTCACAATATTGTAAATTGAAGATATATCATTTAATAATACCAACAGCCGGTGAAAAATATCTTTGAAACTCCTTTTCATAAAACAATGAATGATGCATGATAAACATTTCCGCCACAGTAATATGTAGTTACTGACTTATGTTAATAGAAAGGGTAAATGAAATTGGTGGCCGGATATGTAATAGGTTAAGTAAATGAGCAAGCATGATTAGGAGCAAACCTAATGAGCAGAGTAATAGGAAATATGCAAGAAAACTGTGAAAGTATGCATGCAAATATGCACGAAATATCGGCAAAATAGGACATAAAATAGGAGAAATTTTCGCTAGTTTTTACGATATTTGCATGTAAAATCGAAAAAGACATGGCAAATTTTGAAAACTTCTATTCAATATGCACATTCAAAAGGATATCATTTCACTCATATGATGGCATACTACAATTCACATTAATTGTATGTTTAAGTACATAATTTTGTACAGATATAAAAACACCCATAAATGTTTCTGGAAAAGCGTGTCCTATTTTAGTTCAAAAATGTCTAAAATATGACAAAAATATCCTAAAATGTGAGCATACATGCTAAACTAGGATAAAATATTCAAAAAATCTCTGGAATATGCATGTCGTAGGACATAGGACAAAAAACTGCAAAATAGGACAAAATATGACAAATATGCAAGCATAAAAGGATTTGTTTCTACATGATTCGTTCCCATGTCACAACATTTTGTGATGGGCGAAGTAATAAAGAATAGGACAAATCCTGTTTCCTCTTACTCTGCTAATGAGTAACTTAATACATTCCTATTAATTGATTTGATCAATTTTTATGTTCAAAACCAAATTAATATAAGTATTAGTAAGTAAGTATAAATATTAGTTAATTATTTTTATGAAAATGAATCATCATGTAATGTCTTGTGAGAAACTTTCAGAGCAATCCACTTTGTTGAGACACGTTTTAAACTTGATTTGAAATAACGTGAAAATACAGGCCTCTGAGGCACAAAGAATTGAAATGCAAGCATTGCGTATGGCCTAGTACATTTCTTCCTCCAATAGGTGGGGCAAAGTAATTCCAGTTCATTTTAAGGAAGTCCTATGGCTGTACAATGAAAATATGTGCAGTTAAGTACTAACTTTTAGCTTACAGTTTTGTTTCCAGCTTCTTTCGTGAAAAAACTAAGTGATGCATAAAAGGCGTATGTGGAACTTTAGAATTCAATCAAATCATGGTTTTGATGATAAACCTGGGAAAGTATATTATGTAAATAGAGCTTTGGCCAAATCAGGCAGCACCTTAATGTTATGAATTTCCAAGGACACGCATCAGCGAGCAAACGCCTAACTGTAGGAGTAAAAATTTTACAAACGAAATCAGAAATAAAACCTTGAAAATTTTTTGCAGACAAATTCAAATACTTAAGTTCGTTCATAACAAAATTTGTAATACTGTATGTTAAAATTATTTATTTGCATGTGTTTTTTAGCTAATTGCACATAGGTATGGGTCCTTATTGTATTTACCAAAGTTGTGCTAGTAATATAAAGAAGGTTCTGATGACTCGCTTGGGGGATACAAATATAATTTAGCCTCGCAGTTTGTGTTTTTGTTAGCAATGCTAGAAGTTAAAGTATTTGGTTCAGTCAACACGTTTGTTCGTGAATTCAAGTAGAGATTGATCGCAGTCGTGTTTGTTTTGTCTAATTCTTGTGGTACTAAAATCCACCAATTTAAATAAGGGGAAGTGTAATAGCGCTTTAGAACAATTGGGGCGTTTAGATATGAACCATTGTAATCAATCCCGTTGAAATTAAGAACTCGAATTGCGCATCCAGTGCAACGGAATACTGCTATTTTAATTATAATGACAATTAAATGATACAGAAATAATTAGTGCCTTGGTCCCCCTCGGTTTTCTTAAGCCAAAAATGATAATATTTTATTAGTGTTTCTGCGGCTGTCTAGCGGAGCCGCACGAACAACAAGAGCCAAGACAACACAGCAGCACAGTAGTTTTATATGCTGTGTTGTTAGGTATATTACCTATTATTACAGGAGAGAATCTATGATATAATATGTATCTTCTTATCATTAACCATACTTTAGATGGAGAGAACCGACAATAGTATATTGCCATAACCTATCATCTCACATACACATAAGGACTCATTACTGCTAGTATACACGATCTTTGGTGGGGTCGTTCATAATGGACGACTTTGTTACATCCGTTGCCCTATAAAAACATCTGTCCACAGATGATCACATTATTACATCGACAGTATTGAACAAAGACTTTTCAGATCTATCAACTGGGCATAACACCAGAACATACAGAGAGCACATAATATTCATACATTGCATATTAACACTAACAGAGAAACCAAATACAAACAAGTTTTTCTTTCTTTTTCTCATTGCTCGCTCATCTCTACAGAGCGACAAGCTAACAAAAACAAGTAAGAATCCTAGAGGTTCATACAACTTTACATTGCACTAAAAGTGTGATACAGGATACGGAGTGCAAGAGAACCGAATGTTCAAGCAATTTTCAATACTCTGTTTTACACATTAGGAGATTAGGGAATGCAAGAGCTCAGAATGATAGTATGTTCATTTTACAAAATACCAATGTAGATTTGTAGTAGGTGATCGTCAAGGAGTAAACTCCATACAACAAATCACAATATTACTAGGTAAATAGGTGTTTACACAGTAGCATATATTGATACTGCATTGACTACATTGAATGCAACTGCATTGTTACTACTAGCATAGTTTCCAATAACATACATTTCAATTCACCACTAGGTAATACAATATTCGGCTAAGTTGCAGTCTAGCAATAGCAATATTGTCATCGTCATCCAGCAACTCATTTTTCATAACTTTCTACATAATATCTCGCATGGAATAAGATTCTCTTTGTTTGTTTTAGAATTAAATACACATTACATAATTTCTAGAATTGATAATTACTTTATATTATATCCCACATAACTAAACTTTCACAAGTAAGAACATTACATTTTTTTTAGGATTGGGCATAACAATAATAATCTTGTCAGGAAGGAGGAATGCATCATCTCCATATTATTACATTAAATTTGTCAAATTTATCTGGCAATTAATACGTATAATTCTCCAGTGTAATTCATTTCATTTCATTTTCAAAATAATATAGTACTCTCATTAGGGACCAAAGGATGGGCTCTTTTGAATGCATTTATAACTATTAATTTCTTATACAAAATCTGATTATAGTGAATGCCGTAACAATATTATTTCATAAGCTGGGGTATATTACTAATTCTTAGTACCTATAGTATCATGGTTTCTAAAATAATATAATTTAATTAGAACAGCGTCTTTACTACTAAAACGTAGAGGTTGACAAGGGATAATCCTGTTCTCAGTCATTCAATTTAACGGAAAGTCGTGCAGAATCCAATTGATTAGTTGATTGAAGAAAGGTCATGAGGCTTTCTTGTGACAACTCATACATACGGCCAATACGTTATTATTATTGTGGGTCAAACTCATAATGCATCTTCATCAATGGGAATTCTGATGATGGGTGATCAATCCACATCTGAAGTCCAGCAATCCAGGGAAGTCCATGATGATGACATTAACAATCCAATATTTCCAGGGAATTGACGTAAATTCATATTGTATTAACTACTTACTAATTTTTATATCTGTATTATCATTATTATCTATACACCTAAGAGAAGATAGAGACTAAACCATAGAATTTATTATCAATCATTTACAACTATACTTTATCATTAATTCATTCATATTCATTAGTATAATCATAAAACAATATTCATAATCTACCAAGTTATTTTTTTTTATTACACTACCAATTTTTCACAATTATGGAAATTTCAATTATCATAACCTCAAATAAGTATTACGAGATCATTATTAAGTTCATTTTTGGAGTTTATTACCTAATCAGGTATTATTGAAACATACAAAGTTTAAGGGTGAGATACAGCTAGTGACAAGAATCACAAGCGACATTCATATATTTTTTTTTGCAAATAATATGGTCCACTAATAATTTACCAATCAAAATAATCTCAACTTATAATTCATAATTCATAATTTATAATTCATATTTCATAATTCCAAATTTATACTAAACATAAACAAACTATCGAAACACACAATTTGACAAATAATTATTGTTTTCATTATCCTTAACTATTTTTATAAACTAGTAAATTATAATTAAGTAATATAACCATTATCATCTTTAATTATCATTATCATAATCATCGTTAATTATTATTATTATTAAAAACTATTACTATCTTCGGCTTTAATTATACTTAAATATTACCTTTATTATATTTCTTTAATATTTTCTTGGAATGCGATGCGTATTGTTGTTGTCGTTGTTTCGTGATTGCTAAGATAGTATCTCTCACCAATGATATAATATTCCTTGGAAGACTTTCTACCGGGCTGATTGTCGAATGATTATTAGACCTAGCTTTTAATGAAAAAAAAAATATCCTGACCTGTGCAAGTATCTTGACCAATTGAACTAAACTTATTGAAAGGAGGTGAGAGATAGATACTGCGTCCCATTACAGCTCTCGTACGGACTTGACACTAGAATGATATATTATAATTATGTGTCACGAATTCACTTGTCTTCGCAAGGCTGAACGGCTACGTACGTTTTGAAGCGAAGAATAATATAATAATGAATGATCTTTACCGTTCATAATTTCTGTCGTAATCAAAACTATAATCACGAAGTTAATCACTAGGGTTAATCAACATTCATTAGCCTAACTAAATTAACTAATTGAGATTTTAACAAAAGGTCGTTGGAGGATATTGGGCTGAGGTCGAGCTGTATGTTTAGACTCTATGATGTCTGCAGACTTTACTGTGTCAAGCTCATTTATTTGAATGCGCTATTAAATTCTTTATAAAATAATGCGCATAATATAATGAAGATCCACTCATGGGATAAGTGGGAGTCTTTATTGCACGTTCAGTTACGGTAGGACAACACGCTTAAAATGTAGGTTTGTTTTTAGTGCTTCTTAAGTCAACATTTATGACAACAAGGGTGGCTAATCCATGATATCATGATTGAACATTAATCCACACATAGGACGAGGTGAAGTAACAAGCATGACGAAGAAAATGAAGAGCAGATGAAACGCGTAATTAAACTAAAGACAAAACACGTTGCCTCATTTAAGCGAACTAACGTGGAGACCTTAGAGTAATCATTAGTCTGCTTAGATTACCTAAATAGTATGAAGACTTAACCTAAACGGAGGAAGGGAAGTTGAATGCTCGTTATAGTTGCAAATGCCATGTAAAGTAATAATGCCTGAATTAAGAAAAATGCCTGAATTAATTGACTGTATGATGCCTGAAGCAAGTAAGGAAAACAACTGAGTGTTTGACTGTATAATGCCTAATTCCATTAGGGAAATGCCTGAATTAAGTAAGATAAATAAGAGGAATGCCTGAATTAAATAAGCGAAAATACTGGAGTTAAATATGTGGAATGCCTGAATTAAGTAATTGAAAATGCCCTATATATATAACACAAATTCCTAACTGCATGAGGAAGTATAAGGAGGCGCTGCTAGCCTCATTCGCGCTATAAAGATTTGGACCACCAAATCAACCAAAACATATATCAGAGTTCAAAGTATAGTCACGAGAATTGACAATTGAGTGAGAGCACAAAGCTAAGCGCGGGCGTGGCAGATATAAAAATTAATATTTCGTAAATTATAACGTAAAATACTAGGTGTAATTCATGTGTGCTGGCGACTGGTAAATGATTTGTAAATACTGGAACAATGCGCGAATGTATTAACAAAACAAGATGCGCATTAAAGACAAGTAAGAAACAATTGCGCTGGAGTTATGGTAGAAGAATATGAGAGACTGCGGTTGTATAACGAAGATATAGAGCGAAGAGGAGACAAACCAAAAGGAGTATTCTGGCCCCAAATAAGTGATCTCAAAATACGGAACCCAACGGTTGTCGTACGACGCGAAGAGTTCGAAGAATGGAGGAAAACCGCGAAAACGTAGTAAAAATGCGCATAAATTTAATTTTGGATACATTTGAATATTTAATATGTTAATATTTTAATGTTTGATATTCAGTATAAGGAAGTTAAGGGCAAAATATCATGGTAAAATAATTGGTGTGACGCTCGGACATGTTTGTACAAAATTATATAAATGCAATTTTAATATTAATCATTATTATATTTACTTGTAATTATTGAAAAGCAATAAAATTTATAAGGTCGCATTAGTAATGAGTAGTATTTGCAATATCCAATGTTTCGAGGGCATAAGAAATACGAAGAAAGCCATAGAAGTACGTTTATAATGCATTAAAATTCAAAATTCGGAATTTTGACGTTGTCGTTAGACTAAGCGAAAATTAACTGCAAATATCTTAAAAACTAACGTGAAAATAAACAATTCCAAAAGGGAAACATCATAAAATTAAGTCTAGAGTCGAATAAGAGTAATTTCTCAAGTTACCCCAAAAAGTCAGTTTTTCGTCAATTGTAACGCCATCTTTGCGAAAATGCCCGATTTTCTCGGCGATATTGGCTAATTTTGAAATTGCGCGTCTTTTAAAGTGGGTTTCAGAAGGATCGGAAGTGATCTTCGTACTCAAATCAAACAAAAACTAAATTTAAAAATTTATTTTTGAATTTTGAAATTCTTATGATGGAATGCGAAAAAGAATGAAAAATAATTAAGGTAGTTACAAAAATTATAAAATTTAATCTTATAGGCTTGAATTATGAGTGAATTAATAAATTAATTATATAAATATTGATAATTCTAATCTTGTTTTTTACAAAATCTTAGTTTTGAAATAACAGGGTAAGGAAGGTGATAAAATTATATAGTTTGATGAAATTTGACAACATTTGGTACGGAATTTTACGAATTATGCATGGTTTTGTAATGAGGAGTTAAGGATAAATGGACTCATAAACACCAAAGTAAGTAAAACCAAAGAAATCAAGAAGTTGGTGTGTAATATTAGACGGCATATGTGAAAGCAAGAGATATTGAATTACGTGGCAAAGGCTAATAAGCAATTTTTAAAGTATAAGTTGAGTTAAAGTATAAATTGATCGATAGTTACGGTCTATTAAGCCAAGCAGAAAAAGGGTATTAGCATCGCATAGTTAAATTACTGAACATGGGCACAGAACTTTGAGCGCAAATAGCGTATAATACAGATTTGAATGTACAGTGGCAGAAGTGGAAAGTGATACTAGAAGGTTGGGAAGATAATTATGTGAAAAGATCAATTTTATTCATGTTCGTAAAGATAGCTAGGAGAATGTGGCTGCTAATAATTACGTTTATAGGGTTATTAAAATAAATTACGAATGATGTAAACATGAAGGTGTAATGTTGGAAGTAACATGGAGGTTGAATGGGAGGTCAAACAAGACAGAGGGGATAAATAGACTATAAATCAGGTGTTGCAAGTTGGACACGAGTGATCAATTTGGTTAAGTTGTAATTTAAAGAGTAGTGAACAATTTACAATTTCTTTAACTGTTGCAAGAGGATTGTAAACAAGGAGGCAAAGAATAATAATGCAACATTGAAAAAATTAATCATAATGAACTTACAGACCAGCACGTGCAGACATACTTTGTTGAATGGTGCGTTTAAATAAACAATGTGAACTTGATTGATACGGTTAATTGAAGGATCATGAGAAAAACATTGTCAACGTTAGGTAGGGATTAACGCAAAAGGTTGTTATGCAACCTTACTATCTATGCGTAACAAGAGAATTGTCCTTTAAAGCAAAATATTGTTCATGAAGCATGAAAACGGGTATGAAATGTTGTATGCTACATGGTCAAGTGATCGTTAATTCTTGTCATGTTATTGTATGTAATTAAATTTTAATTCAATGTCCATAAAAAAACTATGTTAGTTTACTTATTAGAGCTTATTATTAATTTAAGTGCGTTTTTGACCAGACAGGCATTTTGTAACATTGATGATGAAAAAGGTGAACTACATGAAAAGAACCTTTGATCAATGCATGAGCAGAAAGAGGCAGAGGAAGTGAAGCGAAGCAAAAGCGAATGCGAAGCATAATAAGGTAAAGCAAAGCAAGCAGGGGCATGCATGATCATGACAAGGCAAGGTTTGTCTGTCGGTCGAGTGTTCATAGCTACAGTCGAGAGCTATTATTGAAAACGCTAGAGGACATGATATTTATGATTACTAGATAAAGCATTGTTTGAGCAAGGGCAACATGCACATATTAGTAGCTAAAGCGAGGCAAAGGAGTGAAAAAGTTGCTCAAGCTACATGTAAAGACTCGCTTAATGAGCAAATGCAAGTCTGTAATTTTTATTAATATTCAGGCTCAGGCTAGTTTATTAGGCATAGTGTAATGGCAGCAAATTATTCAGGCGACAATGGCAATGGGAATAAATATTATTTATCAACCTAACGTCCTTTTTATGACAATCAGCAAAGTACTTAAAGAACGTAATTCCAGAAGTTTGATAATACGAAAATAAAAATAACTAAGTCACTATGATGATATTAATGCTATGAAGTCTATTACTATTAAATCTACATAATAACGTTGCTTGCTACTTTAACTCTGGCAAAGATCACTTATATTTATTTCATAACTTACAACTTAATTTGAATGATAACTATTAGTAACTTTAGTTAATAATTGTATTCAAGGAGTAGCAGTTCCAAATCACAAGCAAGAATTTTAAGCCGGGTGAATTGTTAATTTGTTCCACAATTAAGATTACTAGTCAGGTTCTTCATCATTATTAAGCAGTTCTGAAATGTCAAAATTTTCACAGTAGCAGTCGGAATAGTTAATGGAAAAGGGAGGAAGCCCATACCGACATTTGCCTTTGGGAATATTGTTATGAACCGAATTAATCAGACGGTGACAAAAGTTACACTCACAACCAGCTATTATGTTATCTAAATGAGTTTGTGTATGTCCCATTAAATACTGTTCATACATAACTAAGTGGGTAGAAGCAGACTCAAAGCTGGCATTTTTACCAATAGCATGCAAAATTTTTGAATAATTATGATTGTAAGGTGCATCTAAGAAATTAGCTAAGTTATTAACTGCAAAATAATTGGAAAACTTATAATGCCTTATGTATTGCCAATAAATTTTTAGGAAGTGAATTAGGTTGGTTTTACCATGGGGGTACCGATAAGTGAAGGGTAAGGCGGAATAGTCCTCGGTACGAGACATGACTTGAGGATGAAACGGGGTGCACTCAATAATACAAAAAAAACCAGCACAAAACCCATAAAAAAAAGTTAAGCGGCTATCTTGCAAGTCGGAGTTTCCACTGAACTACACGATAATGCACAAATTAAAGCACCGAATACAGGAATTTTTTTAGGTACTACGCAGCAACAAAGGAAAATTACGAAGAGTGGCTCGAGAGAAAGAACAAATACACAAACATGGGCACACTCATCGGGCTGATTGTTGAACGAGCGTCTCGCGAGAACAGTACGAACAGGCAGAGAAATACCGAAAGGCACATGGAAATTGAAAGAAAATGTGTGAGGCGAGTAATTATTATTGTGGCACGAAAACAAAAAAAACGAGAAATCCGAAATCGGGGCGATTATTCGGAGTCACCATGCAACGGAATACCGCTATTTTAATAATAATGACAATTAAATGATACAGAAATAATTAGTGCCTTGGTCCCCCTCGGTTTTCCTAAGCCAACATGATAATATTTTATTAGTGTTTCTGCGGCTGTCTAGCGGAGCCGCACGAACAACAAGAGCAAAGACAACACAGCAGCACAGTAGTTTTATATGCTGTGTTGTTAGGCATATTACCTATTATTACAGGAGAGAATCTATGAAATAATATGTAGCTTCTTATCATTAACCATACTCTAGATAGAGAGAACACACAATAGTATATTACCATAACCTATCATCTCACTTACACATAAGGACTCATTACATGCGGATATACACGATCTTTGGTGGGGTCGTTCATAATGGACGACATTGTTACAATATTTATAATTCATAAGAATTAAAAACTACGTATGAAAATACTACAAATATAATTTGTAATCACTAATTGTAAGTAGCGTTTCCACAATATGAAGGAAACTATACTAGCAGTACGATTAGTTTGCTAATCTACGGCGAAATATATAGTAGTGCCTCTACTAATTTCCCAATCTGAAACATGGTTTCACCATAATGGTTTTTTACCAACCTGATGCATTCCCCAGAAAAGATTAAAATTTGTAAGAGCATCTGTGACAATGGTTATTTCCGATAGAAAGAATTTACCTCATTAAGTTCACATGGCAGACACTTCGTAAAAGCTTTCACCATGATTTGATAGGTTTTAAATGAGTGAGTTACCAGCTTCACAGGAAACCTTCAGTTTAAGTTCTTTCTGATATGATGAAACACGGAAATAAATACAGTAAACCTCAACAAGTTTATTCCGAAAGCAGGAGGTTGAAAAAACATCAAGCTCTGAAACTGAACTTATAAAAATACTTGTATTCACTATGCTTCATACAAGTTGAAAATATGTCCTCGTGCTAGCTTCTGCCAATACAAAATCGATCACTGAGGGTTTTGCCGTGTAGCCTAAGTATTCGCGGATGAAAGAAGCTATTGAATGAAAACGTGACAAAACGAAATCCGAAGATGAAAAGGGATTTGATTATCAGTGCAACATCCCATTAATTTAACCACAAATAGTGTCTGGCTACCACTCATGCGACTACTAACTGGTTTCTTGACAATAAAATAAATCAGGTAAACTGATAAAAATAAGTGCCAGGGTGAGTAATTTATCAAAATTTGAAGCCCGGCTTCGCCGGTGATCATATTTGAACAAATTAGACGCCGATATTTGAGACTTTTTGAACATATTTGTTAATAACCGCAAAAGGGCGTATCCTATATAAAAATTAAATATACGAAAACGTTCTACTCATCAATAGCTTTCGAATGAGTACACACATGCCCTAT
>JAQIXX010006707.1:0-11846 GCA_034700605.1 Willowsia nigromaculata | reverse complement strand
CTCGGTTGAGACCAATGATATAGGCTTGGTGTGGACTCCTTCTGTAGTATTCTCCTTCAGTTCTCGCTGATAAGTTTGTACTTTCCGAGACTTGCTATTCAATGGCTTATCTCTTAATCTGCCTACTTGACGTGTATCTTGGGAGAGACTGCAAAAACCCTGCAATGTGGTTAGCCGGCTGGGCTCGTTTGATTATTCAAATGAGTTCCTACCCAATTTACATACATACATTGTGTTCTGACTTGGTATATGACTTAAAATAAACTTAGGTACAAATATTAAACAAGTGAAGTGAAATTACAATTGTGGGTATTGAATGAAAATATTACATCATGAAAGTGTCCCTGTGCATATTTGTTACTACAATGGTAGGATTGCGTCTTACTTTGGTTGCTGCATATGATTTCAAAGAATATGAAATTTCCCAATTCAACAGATACTGGCCGTTGGTGAATCAATTTCTGGATTGTACGGTTCATTTCTCCAGAAGTCAAAATTCGTGGCTGGATTTCTTCTTCAGTATTTTGCATCTTTGTCATCAGGAAAACCATCTTAACGCATGTGTTAGTATTCACACATTGTCTTCTGCTCACGCTACTACAAAAACTGAATATCAGCCTGATGAGAGCTTGTATTGGAATGCAAGCGATTTCAAAGATATTACACCAATTTACAATTTTACATTCTTGCCTGTCAAACACCGCGATCATTGTGTTTTGGAACTTCCGCAAGTAAGCCAAATGAGTTTTGACTGCTATCAAGCAGAGAAGCACCAATGTCACATAATGAAAATGATCAGGTGCCGAAGGATTCACGTACCGGACTTTGTCTTTGTACCAGTCTCAAAACTAGTGAGCCAATTGCAAATCAACCAATTCTTTGGGTCGTATTACCAAGATGAGATGGCGGCCAACAAGATCTCAAGAATCTTTTTGATGTCTAGTGACAAACTTTACGTTGCGGGCATGTGTCTGAAATGCTTTATCGTGAAACCAATGTACACCGAAAAATTTCATTGGAGGGAAGTGACATCTCAAGAAATGATGTTGCCCCGTGTGGCGCTTATTGAATTGCTTGACCCCGTAGAAAGTTCACAGAATATTCCAATCCTGTCGGAATGCTCATATAGTAAACCTTTGTCTCTTCGAAGCGTCCAAAGAATATCTGATTGCATTCTGCAAATTTTCTTTCATCAACATAATGCTACCGTTCCAGAAAACTACCTTTTGTGGAAACGTGCAGATGAGCATTCCGGTAAGTATATAATTTCAGTGGGTTGTGAATACGTTGGCTTTCGATACACCATGTTTTTCAAGAGGCGGAATCGTAGTACGTCGTGGCAAACATATTTTTCGCTACTGTTCCCATTTGACTGGAATGGATGGCTACTTATAACAACCTGCCTTTTGTACCTGGGATTCGTCTTAAATCTGACGCAACATTCCGAAAACTCATACTTTTGGACGTATGGAATTCTGCTGGAACAATGCGATGATAATAGAGAGCATTTAAACTGGAAAAATTGGTATCTTGTGGCAATTTGGTTACTCGCGGTGATAATTTTTCGTACGGCGTACACATCAACAATGTTCACTTATATGGCACAAGAGGCAAGGCCTGGATACGTCCCTGAATCACTAAACGAACTGATTGATTTTAGTGATATTAATTTGCATAGTGAACCAGCAGATGAATATTATATGAAAGGCATGTTAGAGAGCATTGATGAATCATCATTTCGTACGTTAATTGAAAAAGTGGTTGGCAGACTCACGATGGCCTCCTTTTATGAATGGGTGTTCGCCACTTTGCCAATGCTGGGAGAACTATCAACAGACACGGGATGTTCTCATACTGGCTTTAGACTTCCCCAAAATATTTTAAATAACGGAGACTTTTACGAAAACACATTCCCATGTGAAAAATTTAATAGATTTGGGATAATTTACTTAAATAAGGGATATAAAAGTAGGTATACTATTGCTTCGTTGGCAAAGCTGAACATTAATATAATGAAGGCGTATCACATTTTTGAAAACCAAGACCAGGATTTTGCCCCTCAGCTTTTCTCATGGTGTGGATATGATAGGGCAACATATCACACGTATTTTCAGAAATATGCGAATTTCATCATCGAGTCAGGTATTCATGCATTGCAATCTTCATATGCAATAAATGAGAATATTAAGAAACAAATTGATACTACTTTCCACAAATATCCGGCTAAAGTCAACCTATTTGTAAAATCTTTTATACAGTGGAGGACCTTAAGATGTTTTCAACATTACAAACAAGCGTGCTCATTTAAACACCTGCTAAACAATCCCACCGACTATATTGAGGACAAGGTACGAAACAAAGATTTTGTAAGTTTGTGGCTGTTATTTTCTGTACTAGAGCTGTTTAGTGTTTGCGTTTTCATAACAAATTTAATAATTCAATGGAAAGAAGTATTATAATAACTGAATATTTAGTATAAGCGTGACAAGCGAACTATCTTTATGTGGTTCCATTATTAACTATTATCAATTTTAATTACTTGATTTAGCATTTCCAATTCTAGAAAGATATGCTGAAAAATAAAATGCGGAAAGTTGTCAATTTTCCTGTAAAAAATACACATTTTGTTTTGTTATTTGTTAATCTACAAAATGCAATGTACAGCGAAGGCCTTAGAGTATATTAAAATAAAGTCGGTCTCTCGATGTTACTTCTTTTTAGCATGATTAAAAGTTGAAGTAAAAGCCAAGAAATAATTATTAAATTTGTTGGATAGTGAATATGCATAAACGTTGCATTTACTGATATTCATAATTTGCTAGTAATTTGAATACTTTAAGGAATAAATAAAATGTCGGTTTTAAAGTTTTTCGGGAGCGTCGTGATCTGAAATCAAATAGAAAAAGGAGATTTACAAATGACATATTAGACCGTGTTCGGTAGTTTGATTCAAATCGTTCTCAATAATGTACCATTTGATTCAATATACCCTTTGAAGCGAACGGTGAAAAAATTCAATGATTTTTTGATTCAATGTCATCATGAATCATATCAAACCAAATCTTTGCAACATATAAATTCTTCAGTCACCTAAATAATTTCATAATCTCTGCATGCTTAATTGTACAAAAACCAAGTACATGTGTAAGGTTCTAGTCAGAATTGAAAGTTTTTCTTGCAGAATTCTTAGAAATACAAAATGTTTTGAGTAGGTCTTAGATACTAAATGAATTGTATAAATACTACCCTTGTCTAAACCCTGAGAAGTTTTAAACATAGCAAGAGCACTAAAATCCTCATATTTTCGAATTCCAATATCATATATACCTTACGATGGCTTGTACCAAATCTAAATATTTTGCATGGTATGAAACTTGCAGCTGCTCGTTTAAGCGAAAACATCGCATCTGAGTCTTAATGGATTATTCAGATTAAATTGGGGATTCCTGGAACGTTCTGCGGTATTGTGCTAAAAATGCTTTGTGTAAAATGTTCTAAGCAAACCCAAAAAATTGACAATATTATCATTTTTATTACTCTGTAGTTGCGATTGTACTCTTTCGATTTAAAATTTGGAACATGGATCTGAAACAGAAAGAAAAGTTTTAGATGGACATTACTTTTAAAGTTTCAGGTCTATTGTAATCCATAAGGTATATTGCAATTTCTGCCAGAAACTGTCCCAAAATTTAAACCTTAACGATCCATTAAGATTCAGATGCGATTTTTTCGTCCAAAAAAGCAGCTGCAAGTCTCATACCATGCAACATAATTAGATTTGGGACCAGCTATCATAAGATATATGTGACACTGGAATTCAAAAATATGAGGACTTCAGTGCTCTCGCTAGGTTTAAAACTACTCCCTACAAAAATTTAACTTAGGCAGCCATCAAAATGCAACATTTGTTAGTACCCATGTAGCTAAGCTTTAAGCTTGGAATTCACACATATGATGCAAGCTAATGCAAAAATTCATTTATTTTGCCCTAATCTATGTGGGTTTTCGTGCAGTAATTTATGGCAGCATAAAATTTATTTTCTAAAATGCTTTTAATCAGCAGATCTACAAATATTATGAGAAAATACGCTTGAAACATCAAAAAGAGATGCATTTATTTTTACCATACTATATTCAGGGAATATATATATAAAATACAAGTTAAAATACAATACAATCTGCTGTTAGAAATGTTCAAAGTATACTTAAAATTTATGGTCATAATATTCTTATTCACTAATTACATTTAAAAAAACATACATTATGTTTTGCTTGTGATATACTTTTCGAAAACGTTGATAGTTAATACACAAAAGAAGCAACCCGTCTAAATTTCAAATAAACTATTGAGTTTTCACCAGAATCGAAATCAGCTTGTCCACAATAATATATTTTTAATCAACAAGCCTTGAATTATGTAATTGCATTAACATTTTCATATAAGCTTTTTACTTGAAACCTCACAATTACATTTTTAATTCGTTGTTACTTCTGACCAGAATTTTCACAATTTTAGAACTGTTTGACCTAACTGATTGGCAAAACCTAAACTTTTGTATTTGATGTAGTGAATTATATGCATGATTTAGAACGGTACTGCATGAAAAGTTTGGCATGAAATGCGCAAACAGAAACATTATCAAAGCGATGGAGTTCGTTACAAACAATGAGATAATAATGTCTCCCAGAGGCGAGGTCACTGAAAATGGATACGGCTTTTGTAAGCTCACAGCCATTTTGGTCCAACTCACCTTTTCTTTTCTTGCAAGCATATGAAAATATATACCTCTAATATATTTCATAAATCCAGCGTCAACCAAGGCGCCGAATTTCTCAGAAAACACCTTAGAACCTACTCCCCAAGTCCGAAAAATCACAGCCATCGGCTCAAAATACGGAATATACCCGCACACATATCTGTTGTCAATAATTGTTTTTTCAGCTATCTTCAAAATCGCAATCAAAATTCGAAATCGAGGATGACTTTCATTTATGGTTTCGACAAGCAATTTATGTGTGGCAAGTGTTTCCAAATTGTGACTGAAATTCTTGTTGAAATTGATAAACTCGAAGGAGTATGCATCTCTAATATTTTCCACTCCAGTGGCTTCAAGTATGGATTTTTTAACAGGTTCACTAAACAACTTCACCGTGATTTCCATACTTACGTTACCATCTCTATAGAATTTGTATGACTGCTGAAAATATTCTTGAGTTGACATTAAATTACCCATGTATAACATGTTTGCCGAGAGTCCGCAACCATACCATTCAGATATAAACAAAACAAATGCTAAATATATTCCCGCCATTATGCGATATTTTTTGTCTAGGCATATTGCTTGTTTGACTAGAGGTTTCAGCGATTCAAGAATTGAGCAGAGCCTCTTCTGTTGAAAAAACCCTTGGGTTAGTACTATGATTGCTAGCGAGACCCAAACATCAATGTGAAAGACGCCTGCGTAGGTGTACCAAGCGTTACTATTTTTTGGTGCAATGAAATTACAATATATGTGCTTCAATTTTGTGGACTCATATGGTAAACCTTTCCATCTAAACAAATGGTTTGTGTAATCTAATGCCGTTTTTTCGAAAGCTGGATAACCCTGAATAAGCACTACATTGTACATATAAATATGCCATCTTCTCGTAGACCTGCTGTACAAATGAATACTTTCTTCATCAAAAACTGACGTGTTTGACGCTTCCAAAGCTATCCTCATCAATAATATATGCCTGCTATTACATTTATTAATGTTATACAGCATTAGACTTTTGTTTCTTGAATCAATGCATATTTTTGATTCTTCGTTTCTGATACTTTTTTCATTTTGAGCAGAAGAAATATACCACGACAGGAAAGAAGATTCCAACCTATTATTTTGCGACCTTTTTCCAGCTAACATCTTTTTCATTAAAGCGACCGTATGCAAGTTTTTTAATGGTATTTTATGCTCATCTAAAGATAAAATTTTACCGTGTCCACCGTCACAATAGTAACAATAGACTCCATAAATTTGTAAAATTCCTGTGTTTGGTTCCACCTGAAAGAATGCAATATCTACAGAAAACGGTAAGGTTTTTACCTGATGCAGAGATTTCCCATCGTTGAATCCACTTTTCACTACCCCGTCTTCACTGGGTGTGTGGACAAGTATTAGAGCATATTCGGAGGTGCCGTACCCCGAATTTTCAATAACTGCTACTGTGCACCGCAGAGTATTCGTTTTCAACACAAATACAATGCAATGTGCGGAGTGAATAAAATTAAATCGAAAGAAGCCAAGGGACAGAGGAGAGATTTCGGTTTTAGATTCATTCAAATTGACATTCCAGCTCCAGTTTTGTAAACTAGTGGAAATCGTCCAAGTGTTTTCCTGGTTGAATTTAATTCCCAATGTAAAATTGTGACGATTATCCGTAACTACGTTTATAAAACAGTTTGTAAGATCCAAACTGATATTTGCGACTGCGTGGATACTGTGATGGAGTAGCATATATCCCAAAACGGAACTTAGGATCTTGAAATTCGTCCATTTTATCTAAGCATAATTTTTTTTAAATAACAGCAAACAGTAACCGTAAACACGAAAAACATAAATTGCAGAAGCATAGAAATATTTTGAAAATCAGAAACACTGAGAAATTTTCTTACCATTATTCTAGTAGCCAATGGCTCACTGCACCTTACAGAAGGTTTTACTTAACATCTGAAATTTAAATTGATTGAAAACGTTTTTGAGGTAAGAAGCTTCCGGTGCCCTGAAGGAAGAAACTACATTTACTACAAAGAATTGAAAAAAAATCATTCTCAGAATTAGGACTTCGAACCTTACACGTTGTTTTAACAAAGGAAAAACATGAAGGGTTTAATAAATTTGGCAACTAATAAAATATCAAGTGCTTCTTCTTTTGTCGAGCTCTCTATAAAAGAAATGAGACAGAGAAGCAGACAAAAAATGTTGTACCGTTCGCAGCAATTGCATTGTTTTTAACCCTGACATTTACAAACTGCTACAATATCCCGCCTGCTTTTGGGTTATGTCCCAAAAGAATCTAATAATTTCATTTAATCATTTCTTAAATGAAAGCGGGTCTTAACACGGAATTCTGTTTATCGATCCTTTTTTGGTCTTAAGAATTTCAAAAAAATTATTTGTCTGGGCAGTTGGCAAAGACAATCATGCAAAAGAATGACTATAACAATTTAAAATGTTTTTCATGCTCAAAATCCAACATATTAGTTATTTTTACCTAGGTAATGCCTTTTTTATTGATTTTTACTTGAACTTGTTTGTGACTATGAGATATCGGATACCAGTTATATAGAAGAATTAAAAAAATGTATAGAAATATGCAGAATGAGTTTTAAGTGAGGCAGCTATTTGCATACCTCTAACATATAGTCAACAATAGTCGCATTAAATTATATTGCTAAATTGTACGTTATTCTTCAACTTTGAGTACCAAACATTTAACTTTTATGCTTTAGCTGGTGCGGTTAAACGTAATGCTGATTTATGTAAATGGGCAAGGAATTTCTTAAGCTGATTTTCCTGATATTTGTTTGATAATTAGTTTTTGTGCCTTAATCAACCCTTTGCACGGTGGTAGGAAACCCAAAATCCACCGGTCAATTAAATACATATATGATTAAACGTCCCGCGTTCTCACTATGCCTATCGAATGCAGTTTTGAATTTTGAAATTAATGGTACCAATCGCAAGTCCCGAATCTTCCGCCTTCAGGAATTTAACTTAAGCTTGACTGTTTTTGAGCAAGTTTCCGTAATTTTTTGAAGGAAAATTAAAATCATCAAAATAATTTTTCAAATTGGTTTTTAGCAAACAGAAAGCAACTTATAGAATATCCAAGTATTCTACACACATTTACTGAAATTTTATGAAAATACTTAAATTTATGATAGATATAAATTAGCGGCTGATTTTGGTTTTTCGACCACTGTGTGTGGTTATTAGGGGAGCTTTATATGATGATGGTACTGTAACGAAGGGAATACTCAGCGTCGTTTTAAATATTACAAATTTACTTACCAATGCTGAAATGTTCTGCAACTCCACTTGACAATGTTGTTTTAATTTGATAGTGACATTTAAATTTTTTGATTTGTACGGAAAAAGTTACAAGCAATCTAATACAAAAACGCAAGAATAATTTTAACAAGAAGCTTACCAGAATCTAGAACTAATATCCTACTTTGTTTGCCAAAATGGTTCGAAATCGCACACTCACACAACTGGAGAGCAAAAACAAGAGAAATATATAAGATGCTGCTGATTGATAAGCAGTTAAAAGGTTAACGTGCGAATTGAAGTACTTTTACTAGATTTAAGACAAATCCTTAGGCTTTGAAATATTATCATGGTTTTTAGCTACAATTAACGTACTATTTAATATGGCAAAATATTTCAAGTTTCAAACACACTGTAAAGGAACCAAAAGATACCTGTGTAATGAATTCTAGCGATGTGCATAATACTCTTAAAATTGAGCGTGTTGTCCAAGAATTGGCGACTAACGTGTTCAAAATGTCATGGTGAGAGCTTAAATGGTTTTCATGTTCAAAGCCTTCAATACCAGTTATTTCTGTCTTGTAATGAAATATTCATTAATTTGAATGTGAGGATATTTTGGTGAAGTATAGCTGGGTTATACCAGCTTTGAATATATTGTAATGGCTTGTTAACCTGTGTGGAGATATCCATTAATGTGTACAACATGCAAAGATATCAATTTCTCTCGAAAGTATAGATATTTGCAAAATGTTTGAAATTATGAAGACAGAGAAGCAGCAAATAGTTTTGGTATTGGAACAGGAAGCTAGTGGGTAAATCAAAATTAAAAATAAGAATAAAAACTCATAATATCGATTAATTTAATCAGACGTGAAACAATTTCACGACAAAAGCTCTTATTACCGCGAAGTCTAGCAGCCATTGCGATATTTTAGTATGTACAAGCTCCACTATAAAACTCACATTGCACCTATGAGCCATATCACTAAAATAAATAAATAATGAATGAAGATCTTATGTATGTCCCTTCATAGAAGCATTGTGAAAACAAAAAAAAACATGGGCAAAGATGAATCCAAAACTTTTAGCATTTCGTCTAGTAGTTGATCTAATGTGCCAAAATTAAAATGATCTTTCACACATTCCTATGTGCCATTGAATTCCTTCATTATTCTTAGTGATCACAAGCTTTTTCCTTTAACCCCTAAATAATACACACACACAAAGACAAAATTGTCATTCACTTTCTTATGTTCTTATTTTCAGTAAATACGCATACAAGTTGTCATTAAAAGTTATAACTCAATCGAATATACTGATCAACTATTTTTAATTAAATTGAATAATCATTAGTTTTTGCATCACATAAACTATCTAACATACAGTTACAACGTATCCGATACTAAGTGATAAATTATCTGCACAAAAATTATGGTTATAAATGCACAAACCGTTTAAGGATTTGTAAATGAATATTTATTGATTCAAAGTAGTTTTATGCATATAATAAATTTTTAGTGAATAGATGCCCACCTTAGTTCTCCCCATAACATTAACATAAAATACACCGCGCTTGCGTGCTTCTTATGTACAATCCATTATTTTTATTGCACGGTTGGTAGTATTCATCTTAACATATAATCTGCGATGTTTTAAACTAATGCTTAAATATTACTATTTCTAAAGTAGTTTTTCTTGAATTAGTGTACTAGATTAATAAACACATTCATAACTACCAACTGTGCAAATATCACTTAACTGTATTTACGATTAAAAATCATAAAAACTATTTTTAGTTGACAGAAGGTTTTTTAAAAGAATTTCTGTTGTGATCTCGAGTGCTTGTGTTTTCTTTTGCAGTTATAAGTAGAAATCATTTAATTAGATGCTTTCCCATCTATTTCAGTAGCTTAGTATTGCGCATTTTGATGATGCTTAAGTGTCTATTAAAACTTATATATACAATAATAATAAACATATATCTATATTTATATAATGTGCAAAAAAATTAGTTCTGCTATCAGCAATAATCGAGGACAAGCTAAGCTTAAATTGTCCATCAAAGTTCTTCTTCGATCACTTCTAATATTTTATTTCACACAAAATCGCTAACTATTATTTCAAATTAGATGAAACTGTTACAGAGATCACTTGGTTGTTTTTTATTCCATAGGTACAGCGAGTAATAATTAATAGACGGATTTGCAGCATATGACGATGGAACCTACTAAGTTTTAGCGATTTCCGTAGAGCTTTGGTAACAGATTTGAGAATTGAATAGAAGCAAAACCTATTCCGAAATTGCCCAAACAGGAACATTGTAAGGGCAAACAAAAGGACTGCAATCTGCATAACTATAACGCTTCCCACGGCTGAGCTCATTGAAAATGGAAACGGCTTCTGCAAGCTCACAGTCATTTTCGACCAGCTGGTCTTCACTTTTACTGCATGGAAATATGTACGAATACCCATAAAATGTTTCACAACGCCAGCGTCAACCAAAGCTCCCAGCTTTTTGGCAAAAAGTTTCGAGCCTACTCCCCACGTTCGAAAACTGAAAGCAAAAGGCTCAAAGTACGGAATATACCCACATACATACATATCCTCAATTACGACGTATTCAGCAATGCTCTGTATTCCTACAAATGCGAATAACTGGGGATGAGGATAGCATTTGGTATCAAGAAGTAATTTGTTTTCTGCAACTGTTTTTAAAATTTGGGAAAAGTTGCCTGAGAAATTTATGAATTTGGGAAAATATGCTTGTCGTGCGGTTGCTACTCCAGTGGCTTCAGTGACTAATTGTTTTGCATGGGGACTCATTGAGTCAACAATATTATCGATTATATGGTGAACAGCAGTATAAAACTTGTACGACTGCCTAAAATACTCACGAGTTGTCATTGAGTCGTCCACGAACAAGACATTTGCTGAGAGTCCACAACAATACCATTCAGAAATAAACACAGCAAATACAAAATACATTCCTGCCACAGTGCAATGCCTTTTATCTATGGACATGGCGTGCTTGATCAATTGTTTTAGCTCTGCCATCACAGTGTGCAATGTATTCTGTCGTACGAGACTATGCGTTATTAATATGAATGCCAATGCAATCCAAACCTCCACTTCAAATACGCCTGAGTATGTGCTCCAAGCATTGCTATTTTTTGCAGTTATCAACTTGCAATACATGTGCTTTGCGTCTATAGAAATATACGTTACAGGTTTCCATCTGAGTAAGTGTATTGCATTATCCGTTGGCAAATTCTCCCGATATGGAGTGCTATTTTTATGTATATAGTAGTGGATGAGAAGGCGCCAATTTCGTGTTTTGGTGTTGTATGAATTTAAGCCATCTATCTCAGGAAGTGATGAGTTTAATGATTCCAAAGCGATTATGATCAAATGCAACGGCATGAAGTCGCACTTAATGATATTTCTCTGCAGTATGATCCTATCTTTTGAATCATTGCATACATTTGACTGCACTAAATTCATCTTATGTGTAGCTCGATGACTAGCCAACCATGTAGATTGGAACCCATGATTTTGTGCCTTCATTTTACCTGCCTGCTTGATTGAAGTGTCCGTATGCCAATTTGTTACAGACTTCTGATGACCATTAAGTGCTACAATTCTACCATATCCATTTTCACAGTGGTAGCAATAGATTCCAAGAATTTCGAAACTGCTTGTGCCTTGTCCAATCCGAAAAAATGCAATGTCTACAGAAAACGGCAAGGTTTTTACCTGATGCAAACCATTACTACCGTTGAATCCCATGTAGACATCTACATTCTCAGTGGG
>JAQIXX010006706.1:0-11846 GCA_034700605.1 Willowsia nigromaculata | reverse complement strand
CACAACTTTTCAATCCTCCTCCACCCCAACAAAATAATCCGGATCCACCTCGGACAGAAATGGAGCCTCCTCCAATTGACAGCAATAGATTGAAAGCACCAATACTGGAACTCCCCAGCAGTGGACCTATTAGATATAGACCTGTTAACAATGTCAATCGTCCTAATCTTTTACGACCTGACGATGAATTGTTCAAACCTACCACAAAGGCATCCAAAACTGTGCATACCATTGCCAGCGTTGACGATCTTAACAAAATCATTGGCACCAACACTTTCACAGCCATTCTTCCGACGCGTACGGATACAGAGAATATTGAGCCCACATCAACTTCATCTACCACTGAATCTCCACCTCAAAGTGAAAGTGATTTGGACCCATCTGAAGTACAATTGGAGGGTTCAGAGTCCCCCGAGAATGTTCCCAATAAATCAACAGGATCCAACATCCGAATGACCTCTGTTGTCAAATATACCAGCGGACAGTTAGAGACAACGGAAATTGAATCACAATCAAAATCTGAAGAAAATTTGAGAACCAGAGGACCAAACATAATCATTCCAACTCGAACATCCAGTAGTGTACAAATTTCAACCACAACTTCCACAACGACTAATACCAGAATCAATGTACTGAACAGACGGCCTCCCATGATTACTCGCCAGTCAACCAGTACCGGTTCCGCGGAATCATCCTCTCCCTCTCCAACGAGTGGTAATGACACTAGTTCATCTTCAGTCAGGGTTACTGTCACAATGGAAAGTAGCGTGAGTAGCAGTGAACAGGATTCGCCAACCACGACAAACCGCAAACCCTTTATTCCTACAAGAGCTCCAACCCGAAATACAAACTTCCCATGGCTGAGGAAACCTTCAACAGTTGGGTCATCTACCGAAATAGAAGAATCAACGCCTGCTTCCACTACGACAACAACGGAAACTCCAACTACGACAGCTTTCCAAACAAGAATCAGGCAACCACCTAGCCTTCCCACTAAGGAGCCGTCTTCGAAAGAAGTTGGATTTTCAACAACGTTGCGTTACTCTCCTTCCATTTTTAACATAAGCAGAAGCAGCAACAACCGATCGGATATTCTTAGAAGAACGACAGTGGTGCCCGTTACATCCTCCACGATAGTCACCCGGAAGCCAAGCAGAACATCAGGGTCTCATGAATTCTCGCGTGTTAGTATGGAAGTGTCGAGCAAAACGTCAACTTCCACAGAGAGCAGAGAACGACCCTCTTTAGTGTTCCCAAGATTAACGACTTCGAAGCCACCTTTCCGAAGACCCACACTCAATTATGCTTCGTCAAAATCTCGAGAACGCTTCACAACTACACTAATTAATAAAATTACAACCACATCCGGAACAACACCTACACGGAATCCAAGCATATTTTCTGGGCTCCTTACAAATAGAAACTTTACATCTATTTTGAGAAGTACCACTACCAACGGAACTACTACCACCACCACACCTAATCCCTTGGATGACAGTAGTGAGTATGAAGACTATACGGATGAAGAGTATGAAGATGAAGACTTTGAGTTAGAAGGCGATGGAAGTAGGCCCGGTACTGCTTTAGTTCCAAAGAGAAATGAAAGCAGCACCACGCCAAGTCGAGAGACGACAACAACCGTTACAACTTCAACTTCCACATCCAGTTCCACGTCTGTGTCGACATCCATGACTGTAGGAAATGAATCCCGCACAATTACTGTGAGCTCTTCTGAAATTAGTCCCACTAGAGTTTCGAATAATAATAATAACCAAAGACCGAGTAGTCGACCAAAGGGTATTTTGAATACAATGGTTCTACGGGGTACCTTAACGAGAGTGCCGGACCTTCCTGCAACGACAAGATATATCACTCATAGTGAAACGGAAACGAAGACCCTGACTGAAACAGAAACAACTGTGGTCGTAACTGCGGGAACTCCATACACTCATACGATAATGATTACAAAAACGGTGCCACCTCAAACTCAAATAAGTACCATTGTAGGGAGTGTCACACTTGTTAACAGTGTGGATGTGAGGCCAACCACCGTTCGTTCAACAATTTACGCCCAACCGACGAAGGAGGTGTATAGTTTTGTCGATACTTCCGAAGATATGGACCACGAAGATGATAATAAAGTTATCGAAGACAATAACGCTAACGGCGATAATAACAGAGTTTTGCATGGAGGAGTTTTGAATACAGGAAGTAGACCACGGCCACCTCACAGATCACAGACACCGCCACCAAATCACATCCCCAAACATGACCATGAGCTTCCGACGACGACCAAGGAGCCTAAAGTTAGCAGAAACAGGCCAGTTTCGTTTGACACTGGATGTCCAGCCAATTGTACTAATCATGGGAACCAAGCATGTCGACCTTATGCTAACGGTACAAAGTACAAATGTGAATGCAAGCCGGGCTATGCGCGACTCAAAAGGAAATTTCCTTGCAGACGTAAGTGAAAAGTAAAAGCGTATACATTGATCCAGCGTGGGACTCATCAGTTAATTCATTTTTCTTTTAAATTTTTACAGCAACGTACACATATGAACTATCACTGGCTATCAACCATATGGATGGCATGTCTTTTGATTTCAAAGACCTCCAAAACTCTGGAACTAGCGCGTATCTTAATTTCATTACTGTCTCGAAGGATGCCATTGATAAGGCATTTTTGTCAACGGATATAAAACGACAGTTTCAAGGTTCTGAAGTAATGAAGCTCAGACCGGCAAATGTTGTCAGTGAGAAAACGAAAACTGCAGAGCCGAAGGTCTACGTTGACTTTCTAGTTCAGGTATGCAGCACTTTTTCTAAAGCATTTTATATTTACATGCATGTAGATAATATGTTGGACTTATACAATGATTATCTGTCATGAATTCTAGTTAACTGCAAATGTTACGGAAGATCGGATTCGGAATCACCTTATCAGAACTTTGAAATCTTCCAACTTTAGTGTTGGAAGAACAGGCATATCTTCCACTAAAAACATGACCGACTTTGGAGCAAGAGGTTAGTTCTCCTTCTGATTTTTCAGAGATAAATTCTATAATAGAATGACGGGTAATATGGTGAGCAAACTAATTTTTCTTTATTATACTTTCAGATTTCAACGAATGCTTGTACTCGGAATTTAACGATTGCTCTCCAAACGCCGAATGTCTCAACATAAGAGGATCCTTCTCATGCAGATGTCGTGCTGGCTTCAGGGACAAATCACCGAAAAAGCATAAACCTGGCAGGGACTGTTTTGGTAAGAAGCAGTATCATTATCAGTTCGAAAATAATAGCTAGTGGGGATCATGAGTGTACGGGAGGCGTAAGCATAACTGTGCACACAAAAATCAAATCTTTTGCAAATAAACTTTTCAGAAATGCAAGGATGTCCGGAATGTAATTACAAAGGACACTGTAGAATAAATGCGTATGGTGAACCATTCTGTGAATGCTTTAGGTGGTTTGGTGGGTCAAAATGTCACATTAACCTCAAAGGTAAGGTTCATGTTGGATCAAAGTAATAATATGTTTTTAAAGGAATTTTTTTGTTTTTCTAACTTGTGATATGCAATAAATTTTACAGTGCTTCTCTTCGCAATAATGGGGGTGGTTGCAATTTTATTCATCTTTGTTCTGCTGTGTTCCGTGCTGGTGTGTCGGAAAACAAAAATACATAGAGAGAGACCTGGAAGTAAGGGTTTGTCTGTTTTATTACAATATTTTATAAAAGCATATACTAAATTGAGTTGATATTACATTGAATTAATTGCCTACAAGGTGGTCGGTTCATGAGATACAGAAGCCCAACATCACAAGCCACACTTGATCGGACTGCAATTATGAACGATTCAGCAAGTAGCGACGGAAGACAAAGTCCTCCAAGAATGAACGCTGCTTCGTTCACACCGGATTCGTTATTGGTAAATCATTTGTAAATGCTAGCATAATTGTTTAAAACAACTGGCAGGATTTCATAAACTTTAATTTGGTAGGTGGAAGGGGATCCGAAACATTCTGGTGGACTTCGAGGGGATTCTTTAATGGGCGTAGCCCCGGATAATGTGCATCTAATGAACTTTTCTCTTCGCAATGTAATCATGGATCAGGTACCGTATAGACTAAAGACTCGAGCTCAAGTGGTTTGATGCGGAAAACGTTTTAAATTATAGTATTTTTGACCATGTTGTAACCATTCTTGAACGTTTTAAATGTGAATTCAACAGGACCGTTCCTTGACAGTTGTTATTCCCAGAGCTAAAATTCGTCCTCCTTCTAGACCTCCATCTATTCATGCTACTTTAGGTCCAGATATTAATGCAGATTTAGCAGCATCGGAAAGAAAGCTAATAAACTACTTAGATCATAGTCCATATCCCCCTGCGGTAAGCGTTGCTTTTCGACTTTTTTAATGTGATGCTAGTTTGTGGAATTTAGGTGAATCCTTTCATTTAATCAAAAACCATTTCTAAACCACCCAATCTTAGCCATATCCATCAGCAAGGCCTCCACCGGCTAGCAGCAGTAGGCAGTCTACGATTAAACGCCATGATTCGCGACAATTCAGGAAGTTGTCTTTACAAGAACAGAGAAAAATTTCCTCTGGTAAGATTATTCATGGCATCACTGCTTTATTCATTCACACAAAATATTCATTTATAAATCTGTAAATGCTCAACATTACAGGAGCTTTGGTGTCCTCTGGAACAGAAGTTTCAGCACGGGGCGGAATGAGAAGGAGATCTATTGGTCCAGAGCCTGAGCCTACATATTCAGGCTATGAGAAGTAGAATCAATAAATTAATATTTCAAACAAATTTTTACTTTTAATTGTCCCGTGTTTAAAAAACTATGTTATGCATTTTACAGCTAGCTCATTATCCTCTAACCTTTATGGATTGGATGATTATTAATAATTGTAAAAATGTTTTCTTTAATCAAATCATTAAAATTTATTCAGATCATTTTCCGATCTTCGATCAATCACTGATACAATGAGGTCCCCAGCCCAGCAGCAGCTATTTAGCACAGACACTTCCAGAACAAGCTGCTATAGCCATAGTTGTAAGCCACCATCGTACTGTGCTTACAGCGAGGTAAGTATTTTAAAAGTTCAAAGTTCATGTTTAAAAAATAATATTTCAATCTGATGTGATATAAAATATTTCATTTCTTCAACTAATTTTTAACTAATTACAGTCCGTAGGCCATACGATGGGAGACAAGGATGGAGCGTCGACAGTCTATACCACGCAGGGAAAGTTATTCAGGATGGCACCGGACGTACGTTTATACGTGTTTATTACCATCCAATTTTATATGATGTTAGCGAGAATGGAAAAATAATTAGTAATAATTTAACAGGACACTGACAGTACAGCAAGTAGCCAGTAGATGAATCGGAGCATCCAAGTTTCTCAAGGAAAATTACGGTTCCTTTCGTAAATTTGGACATCTTCGCAAAAATCCATGCCAATCATTCTTCGCCTTCTACGATCTATCCTTTCATACGCCAACGCCTTTTCTACAAGGACGTGAACTAACAATTTTTCTTCCAAAACTTTAATTAATTTAAGTTACCATTTCGCAATGGATAGTGAAACCATCCAATTACCAAAATAATATATACCTAAAATAGTTTAGTATGTGTATGTTTTCCATAAAAATCATATTAATAGAAACTAAAATGAACACTATGGTTTACGAAGTCAAAACTATATTTTATAGGGCCCCTTTGAAGTTATTTTATTGTCGAGAAACCCATCCGCCATAGCCGTAAAAAGATTTAGTTGTGTGGTTAAAATCTTCCATTTTTCGATTTTCACTTCATTAGCGTTTCCAAATACTTAAAATGTGCAATTTAGAGTTCAAATGAAATATAATCTTCAAATTGTTTACGTTCATCACTACTTCCACAACCTTTCAGATTATAGTCAAATGTAAATAATAAATTATTATGTCGATAAGAAATACATTTTATTTTAGCTTCAAATGAGCACGAGCTGTATTAAGTTAAGAATATTTTAGATTTACGGATGATCTAACAGTATGAACTTTGGTTAGGTTTTTAGGAACGACTTACAAAACGTTTATCAACGATGCCTAAGCAAGAAAGTACACGAAATAATTTAGTTTGAACAAAATCATGGAGTTTTACAACCTTAATCGAAAAATAAACATGTTATGATTTATACGTTTCGCACATGCACAAAATTTCACGGACGAGTTCGTAAACCGTGTTCAAAACCCGTAATTTAGATTTATGTGAATACCAACTTAAAGTTACCAAATTATGCTTGTGTATTTTTGTACATACTTAGGTTTAAACTAATAATGTAGCTTTAGTCTAGATTTTCGTTTGATTTAAGATTAAGTGTAACAAATGAAACAGTGACAATAATTCTTTTGTCCAATAACTACACATGTCGCGATTGACAGACTTGAACTGAATAGATAATTTTATTCCATTGCTTATTTAAATGATAAACAACGATCACATGGAACATACGAACTATATAATTAAACAGAAGATTATATTCTCATATTGTTACTGACAAAAACTACAATGAGGGGTTAAACTGTGATCTTTAAATTCTATTTATACAGAAAATATGTTAAAGTAGATAGGTAATTTATTTTTATGTTTTATAGCATGAGTTAGAGCTATTACATTCTATCTTCGACGCTACAAGTGACATTTTGTGCCACGGATGCTATCTTACAACACATAACGCTAAACCCCACCCTCTGGCGACAAAAGTCATTTTCTACACAGATTAAAACACAACAACTACTAATAATAGTTTAGCAATGAATAAATTTAGGGTATTAAATATTTATTTCGTGTAATAAGCATACCTTACTACTACTACGTAGGGTATAGTATACCAAAACCTTAGTATTTTTTTGTGTAGTGTATAGTTAAAGTAATGTATATAGAAAATAAGCTACATAATATTTATTTTTGTCTTGTGTGCCAAAGAGGCAATATAGCACAACTACTCTTGATGCACTTTTAACTTATTTGCTAATTTATTTTGCCTTGAACCCAGCAATTTCATGAAATCAAAATAAAAGAATACTAATGAAAAATAATTTTTGTGATATGGCAAATTCTTGAATGCATTTTTATTCTATCACAGATGGACTAACACTCCTCATTAAATGCATTATACACACAAGAAGTCAAAGAATAATTTACGTGAACATGGAATGTTGTATGGAATATAACTAAATAGACTTATTATGAATAATGAGATCATGCACCACTCTACATGGCTATTTCATTTAGACAATTACTACGCAGTGGAGAATGATTGACTTGACCAAAATTTTCCACTAGCCTGTTATTGAATTACTTCCAAAATATTCATTGAAATTGAAGAGTTGAAGAAAATACGACACTTTCTGATATATTCCTTTCTCGGCCAACTTGAAAAAAACTGTAACATAAGAATAAAGTGACTTTAGACTAAAAACAGCATATAATCATAATATGATACAACTTAGATACAAATAAACAACAACTGAAACTCAGTTAAAATAGGTGTATGGTGGTGGGGAAACTGTTTAAGGTTAATTTGTTAAAATATATATACATACCTTGTAGGAAGACTTTTTGAATTTCCTCCCAAACTTTGAATTTTTGAGTTAGCTTGTTGAAGCGACGGGGATGAATTTCCTCTCCAGCATCCCATGCTACGCCTTTACTGCATGATTCAATTTCTTCACAAAAACATTCAATTACTATTAATTGGTCCACGAGCAGCTTTTTCACCGCCTCTCCTTTAGTTCCAAGTAAGCAACTATTCCAAACACAAAAACAACATATACACATATTAAAGATTGAACACAAGATTTAGGCACAGCAAAACTATTATTCAGTTATGAGTCTTACTTTGTAGTTACACATTTTATATGCCGAACGAGACCTTCATACAGTTTATCCAATGAATTCATTTTGTGAAAAGAGGACACCAGATCAGTCCAAGCACAGTGAATCACGGTTACATTGACATAATGACGAACACTTCGTACGAAGTGAAGCATCCTATATCGATAATGGTGAAGAATCGCCAACTGATTGGACTTGCATCCTGAGTAAGGGAATATTTATAATAAAACCATTCACAATTAAATAAATATACTGGTATAGGTAAGAATTGGATATTTTTATAAACATACTTCGTGGTGGAGCATACCTTTTAACTTGAGAATGGAAGACATTTCTAGTAATAACAGCTCAGCTCGATAAAGTTTCATCAGAAATGTAAACAATTTCTCATAATTGATTAAAAGATCATCAGTCAGCAAAATACTAAGAGGCCACTCTACAGAATAGTTTAGTGTGACTTCATCCAAAAGCTCGTAATCTTGAAAAAACAAAATTCATATTCATAACTTTTCTTAAAAACTAGAAACACTTCAATTTTATTATTATTAACAGTAGCATGTAAGAGTTAGTCTGAACTTACTTGATGATAGAATTTTGCTTTTAGTAGGTTTCTGATTGTCAAAATCTACAGAGTTTCTGTTATTTCCCTCACGGACTAGAATGAAACCCAAATTGTCACGAATTTCATTTTTGTCGTTTCCTTCGGCTGACAGAGCCACAGCTTCGCCTAGAATTTCATTCAAGCGTGTCGCTTTTCGCGGAATGTCATCTTTGTTAACGAAAGTTCCATTTTTTACCTAGAAATGGAAAATTGTAATAAAATTATTGAAATGGTTGGAAAGTTATTAGAAAGAGATTCGTATAATGAATCAACTGAATAGAATTACCTCTTGTATTAATAATCTTGTCAAAAAATGACCAAAGAGTCCATTCTGTAAGCATAGATAACTATTGAGCGCTTCCATATGATGAAAAAGCTTCTTCTCAACAATGAAATAATGAAGTAACGCTGAGTTCACCATTCGATTTCTAAACAAGAACATACATTTACAATTAAAATCATTTGCTGCCTTTTCGATATTTCGATAGCAAAAAATTACAAAAAAAGTTGGGTTGGCTAATTTAGAAAACTTACTGTGCCGCTACTGGAATGATTGCAGACTGCTGGAAAAAGTAGTTGAGAAAGAATGAGTCGTGCCTTATTGTTAAACGTTCATCGTCATCTTGAGCATGTTCATGGGGAATGTTGTTTCTCAACTTCATCAAGGGTTGAGGAAGGACTTGGAATGCTTTAATACATATAAACATATGAATATATAACATATAAACTGATAAACATTGAAACATACTTTTCAAAATGTTTTAAGGTACATTAAAAACTTACTTGTAGTGCTAAAATCCAAATCGATGTTGTACGGAACCGCATCTCTCACCTTCACTTTGCTCGAATTAAACTTGCACTCAAAGTCTGTAGGTTGATCGTTGGATATTGAGTCGCCAATGTTCATTCCTGTCATGTTTGGATTTTTTGGAACATCATTCATGTCTGAGTGAGACTCCAGATTATCAATACATTGTTCATGAAGTGAAGCCGATTGGTCGATTTCATCAGACATGCCTGTTTCATTAATTTCGCATTTTACACTTTCGTCAACTTCCTCTTCTTCAATATTACTTTTTTCTGCATCTTCATTGCTAACTGAATCCAATTCAACTTGCGGACCAGGAATGGCTGCTAAATGAGAAACACCATCCCTTTTTGTAGCTGCGATTCGTTCTTTGACATTTCTCAAACCAACTGTATCGAAAATCTTTTCCCCAAAATGTTTTTTCTTCAATCGTATCTCTTCATCAAGGTCTCTTTGATCCCGTTTATCTAAATATGAAGAAATTTTCTCGTTTTCCAAGAGCTCCGATTCTTTCTCTTGCCGTTTACGATTCTTCTTTTCAGCTAGTTGCTCATTTAAAATATTAAACAAGATCCTTTGCCTTTCCAATTTTTTGTCCTGGACCTGACGACGGCTTTCTGAATTTTTAATCTCAAATAGATTTCTCACAGCTTCTATTGCATCGAAGTCAATGATGCTGTTCTTTGCTTCACCACTGTCCGTAATCAATGCAGCTTCAATATCTTCTTGTAAGAAGGAATATTCCTCAAAAAACGACTCCATTCTTATCTGCCAATTCCTTTCCAAGAGTGTCACTTGTGGGAACTCAACAGCTGGGTGAATCATGGTACCTTCGTCATCTAAAATACATGACAATACAGAAGTCCTTGGCTCCTTTTAAACAAATCATCAAAGACAGAACACTGATGTAGCTCACATAGTTAACGTAAAACCAAAATTCTACAAAATTCTAAATATACTATACATAAACCGAGCGTACCGAGTTCCGAATCAAATTGAGTAAATTGATAGCCTTTCCTGTCTCAAAGATAATGTTGACAGCGCTATCCAAGAACTTGGGAACCGCTGTGGTCTGCGAGAATTGCTTAACCCAATAACGTCTGTCCTGGTAATTGAACGTCTTTGTTCGTTGAATGTGAAATCCACTTGTAAGGGCTCCACGGAATACCCAATCTGCTACATACCTACATACCATACATACAATTAATTTTGGAATGTATTTGAGCCAAATTTGAGGAGATTGAGAAAAAAATTTATAAAAACAAAAACCTCAAATAAGCTGCTGCACAAGTAATGAATGCACTTCGCAATAGATCTGCCACACAAGGAATTTCACAGCAAAGCATCATAGTATTCAGTCCTTTCAGAAGCGTCAACTGATCCGTCGACAAATACAGATCAAGTATCTTCTCCAGAGTTGCCAGTTGTTGACGAAATGGCTAAAAAAAATTCCAAGTGTGTATTAGAAGACAAAATGAAGAAATGCTTTCTAATTATTATTATGACTATTAAGAATATTCGAATTGTCAGTTTCATACTTAAAAACTTACTTTATAAAATACATTCAGGACGCCAAACGTAGTGATATTCGATGCCATCAGCATCAAACTTGTTTGATAAAGCTTGAGGAAATCCGAAGTAAATTTGAGAAACGCGGTTATAACAGCGTTGTTACCAAATCCTTCTCTGACCATCAGCTTTTCATCATAATGTAATGCAGATACATGAGTAAGTCTCTTGTAAATTCTCCCAGATGCCAGAAACTGATCAGATAAATTTGCCACTAATCCAGGGCTCATTCCCACGACAAGTACCTTGGAATTCCTGATAAACTTGTACCTATCGCCAGGTAAGCGAGAAAAGGATAATGATTCACGGCCGCATAGCAAGTGGAAAATATGTTGGACGAATTGCTTGGGTGGAATACTGATTGGCTCCTCTTTAATTGATCGAACTTTCTTAAGCGCTTCTCGTTGAAGCAAATGCTCCTTTCCTCCAATAACAGTTAGTTTTAGTTGCGGTCCAGAATCAAATGATCGCCAAATTTTATCATTGATCACTGCATGATTTTTTGTATCATCTGTCATGTACCGAGTGGAAGGGCTGTTTCGTACTTGACGCAAACAGGAACGGTGCTCATCGTAAAATCTGTAGGGAACTGGTAGCTTCAACCGGTCCCAACTAAGGTGTTCATCTTTGGTATTTGGAATGCACGTTATCTCTTCCCAGGCAATCTCCTCCTCTTCCATATGATTCGAAGACTTGACCCCACTTGCGAGGCTGAGGAAATTCGGAGGCTTGCAGTTCAAAAATCCTCCTGAAGAAAGTTTTGAATACGATCTTTTCAAGTCCTCCTCCGATGGCGAGAGATAGCCTTCATCCTCGTGAGGAGTGACACAAAGCAAGTCATGATTCACAGATACAGGTTGTTCAGTCATCGCGCTCGCCACTCATTAAACTCTTATCTTGATCCGTGATTAAATTTGCTCTATCTTAATCTCCAGGCGCAGGCAATTTAAGTTCGGCCCCGAGCAGGA
>JAQIXX010006705.1:0-11847 GCA_034700605.1 Willowsia nigromaculata | reverse complement strand
CCCGTGTTATTGGAGATTTTCTTTGCTCTATCCCTAGGGGTGGAGATTCCTTTGGGATCATCTCGTTTCCCCCATCTATTCCACTTCATGCTTTGTCTGTTTTGTCTTGCATTTTAACAGACTTACTAACAGTTAAATTATTAACAAAGAACACGAATGGAAACCATGACTTTAGTAGCAGAAATCAAGTAAAGAAATCTATTTACCAACATCTTCTTCATTGTAAATGTTTGTGAAGAAGTAATGTCTTAAATGATTTGCATATTTAAAAAAATCGATTCATTTATGTCGCAAGAGCTGATTAATGATAAACAAAATATATGTTAATGTTTGGCTGTCGCTTTCCTTATTTACACGAGACGTCCTTTCATTAGCCAAATGTATTTGGTTAATGCAAGAACTTTTCAGTTTAAAATTGGTAGTGCTAAAGGCTTACATACTTTAACAAAATAGATAAGTCTCTAAATTATGTATTAACACAAAAGGCCTGCTAATAGAACCAGAGGCTGATTAATTCTGCAGGCAAAAAACTACAAAACTCATTTCTCCCTTCTTAACATTTATAATATATACTTTCTTCGCAACTAACAACTCCATTGATTTTTAATCTAATTGTATAAAAAGCCCGTATATATTTTAGAAACTTATGTATCGTTTATGTCTGTCAGATTTGGAAATTCCTTCCCAAAAGAAACATATCATGTAGAATTGTTTCCATACCACATTAAATCTTTATATTGCCAGTAGCCGTTTGCAAATTTGAAGTTGTATATGAAGTCAGACGTGAATCACCTTTAAAACCGTGATAAAAGGACATTTCCTGCTATTGCTGTCGTGATATGCGGCAACCACATGCTGGACTTAAATAATTATCAGAAAAAGGTCGAAATTGTGTACCCAGTTGAGGAAAGTGAAATCAACCAAATATCTTGTACACGAGCATCATGATATGAAATCGCGATATTTAATTATTGTAAGAATAAAGCACAAATGTGCACACTTGTACTTGTACATCCGTCTGCATAGTGCAGTTCTTACAAATACTTCATTTGAAATCGTTAGGAGTTTAAAAAGCTAATTTACGGTATGAGTAATTCTGAGATTGTCCGTCAAATTAAGCTATGCTTATGGTAGCCAAGGATTATCCGGAAGAAACATTGAAAAACTTCCATTAATTGTTTTATATTTGTTATTTTTTCAATATTTCTTCCGAACGGTCCATGATTATAGGTTATGAAATCATAGTTATTCATGTGTCCGTGACGAACTCTCACAAGCCTGTTTAAAATATTAAAAGAGAAAGTACCGGAAAGAAAAGGAGGGTACCAAAACTCAAATACAGTGAAATTAAGATTGTATCGGAATAAATTTAAAGATTATATTTCTTTTATAATATTTAAGACATTCATTCTTTATAACTTGTTAGCAATAAAATTCGTGAACTCATTATCCTCCTTCATACTGGACAGCCAAACCCAACCTGTACATTTTTTATCTAAGTCTTGTTATAGGAAACCGTTAATGGAATTAAATTATTACCAAAGAGCCATAAAAATGAAACAGAAAATTCGTATTAGTTAGGCTGATATTCTCTGTATTTAGTTATCATTAAATTCTTGCTTACAAAAATACAAATATAAACAACGATTTAAAAACAAAAGGCAATTCAATAAAGTGCATCTCCATGGGAAAGAAATGATTGTCTGTCACGGTATCATGCGAACTAAGATCATGAATTCGTTGGATTCGTCAACTCCGGGGTTTCAAGATTACATATCCGCATAGCCCCTAAAACATTAGTTAGCAAATGCATTGACGAATATCTACTTTTTAGAGCAAGCTGGTATTTTAACTGTAAGTGAGTGAGCGAAAAATATATATTGAACCAATCTATGAAATTAATTATTTGTCTGACTTTAATGTGTTTTGCTGTATTGTACAAAATTTTATATATGGGCAAATAAAATGATTAGTTTGTAATATTTGTAATGATACTTAAATTTTGAATAGTTTTCTCTTTTTCATCTATATTCTGGAATGTTAAATAGTTCGTGTTTGACTCTAAGGGTGGAAAAATGGTTCCGGACTATCTTTCCATTACACATTTTTCCAAGGACAATTTTTTCCCCGGTCATCCTTTCCATAGGACAATCTTTCCATAGGACAGTTTTTCCAGAGGACAAATTTTCCATAGGACAATCTTTCCATAGGAAAAATCTTTCCATAGGACAATATTTTCATAGAACAGATTTTCCAGAGGACAAATTTTCCATAGGACAACCTTTCCATAGGACTATCTTTCCATAGGACAACTTTTCTACAGGACAGGTTTTCCAGGCATATCTAGAAGTGAAACGATCTACCAGAGTCGCGATGGATCTGGGTAATACAGTGACACGTAAAATCTGTCCTATGGAAATATTGTCCTATTGAAAGTTTGTCCTATGGAAATTTTGTCCTGTGGAAAGATTGTCCTATGGAAAATCTGTCCTCTGGAAAATCTGTCCTATGGAAATATTGCCCTATGGAAAGGTTGTCCAATGGAAAGATTGTCCTATGGAAAGGATGACCGGGGAAAAAGTGTCCTCTGGAAAATCTGTCCTATGGAAATATTGCCCTATGGAAAGGTTGTCCTATGGAAAGATTGTCCTATGGAAAGGATATCCGGGGAAAAAGTGTCCGTGGAAAAATGTGTTGTGGAAAGATAGTCCGGAACCCTTAGTCTCCATCTCACATGCTCAAAAAGGATTAAAAAAGCAGCAACAACAAGGAAAATCTGAACAAACCATAGTAGATTGGTGAATATAAACCAATATACAACCCTCGTTGTTGGAATATCTTCTTGCTTAATCGCCTTTGATTGTGTGTAATCCGCAGTTTATAGATGCTGTGAAAAGCGAGGTTTGAAGTTTTAATTAATAGAGCATTGAATCGCCAGGACCAACGTTCACATCAATTGATGCACCGACACAGACACTCAAGGTAATTAAGACTGTATAGCATACTTGAAATGTCTGGTTTAAAAATCCCCTTTAGAAATATTCCATTGCTTTTCAAAGTAAATTTGTGTTGTTTATGAAGCACCGACTGTCGCACTTTCCGACAATCTAAAAAATTCTCCTTATATGAAGAATGTTCCTATTTCACTATCAACAACGCAAAATTGTCATCGGTGACACTACACTAAGGTCAATCCAATGCCCCAATCGACCATAGTGATGAAATAGATGCTGGATTAGGTTGGCTGGTTTCCCCAAATAATTCTCACAACACAACGAAAAGATATAAAGAAAAAGCACGTTTCCACACTGCCAAGTATAATAATATTGTCCAAACAGAATACAAGGATGTATATAAGAAAAACCAACAATATACTGTTGTTAATTGTAACATTATTTAATAAGTACTTTTAAAAATCATTTATAGCAAAAAAATTCTACAAACACTTATAAGCTCTTAAATAATTTGGCAACATAACTATTTCATTAAATAAAACTAGAATATTTAGCTAAAAATTGATTTTCATTGTTGCCAAAAAATTTTGACATTCTGATTTCACCATCGGATTCCTCAAACCCTCTCCCCTCCTCCCCCAACCTAGTAGTAATAATAATAATAACAGGGACACGAAATACAGGGATCCGTATAATGAAAACTAATGATAAAATGGTGTTTACTGTAACATTAAATATTAATTACTTTTTACAAATAATTTCTAGCAAAATGTATTCTATGAACACTTATAAGCTCTCATATGACAAATAACATTTAAAATACTATTGCAACATAATTATTTCAATAAATAAAACAAAAATACTTGGCTAAAATTTGATTTTCAGTGTTGCCAAAATAGGTTGTCGGAAAGTGCGACAGTTGGTGCTTCATAAACAACCCAAATTAACTTTGACAGTGAGTCAAATTTTGTGGCTTTTGCATTTGAAGATTTTTTGTCTCAAATTTTTCAAGTTTTAAACTTCTTATACTTTGTTAATAACTAGGGATTTTAATCGTTTGTCTCTGGATTTTTAATTATTCTCCATAAAATGGAGAAAGTGATCGATGACATATATGTAGTTGATTGATGTTCATGGCTCTGCTAGTTATCACACTGTGGTGGTCGAAAATGTAGAAAGTCGGGGTGCTATACATTACCAGTAAAAGCACTTGGTTACCGTCACCGTTCCTTGTTCAGAGTGGCTGGGATGCTCTGACACATCAAGCGCTTTTAAAATGTGTATTTGACGTTTTTATTTGATCTAAGAAGCGTAATCGGTCATCCACCCTATTGGTAGCATTCATGCCAGTTTTCATGGAGTTTAATTAAGTGGTGTGTGTGATTTTGAAGAATATGTTGAGTGATTATGATTCCGTAACCCATTAGCTTTAGATTAGGCTCGAACATAAGTTGAAAGTGACTTATCAGTCATTGATAATCACCAAAAACTAGAGGGTGTGTCGTTCTCCTCCCATTCAAATTCGGAGAAGTGCGCCAGGGTTACCTCTACGCTTCGAATACTGTCTTAAACCTGCACACTAAACGTTTGAAATCAATTGATCACATGTTGTATGTGTAGTGGTTTATTAGATTTGTGACCTATATAAAACAGGTGGTAATTGGTAGTCAGTAGTTGGGAAAATGCTTTTTAATTTTTTTCAGCTAATTATTACGTAGATGAATCGTAGATGAATCGTAGTTATGCGATTGATGCGTTTGTCTGTCTGTCTGTCTGTCTGTCCACGCCATAACTCCGGTGACATTTGACCTATTGACCTCAAATTTTGCATACGAGTACCTTAGGTCATGGGAACGCCCCCTATTGATTTTGGGGTCAAGAGGTCAACGGGGTCAAAGGTCACGGGGTCAATATGATTTTTCATGGTCGATTTGAACGAAATTTCGTATATAGGTTACTTAGGTCAACGTAAGGAACCCTATTGATTTGGGGGTCAAGAGGTCATCGGGGTCAAAGGTCAAAAGGTCATCGGGGTTAAAGGTCAAAAGGTCATCGGGGTCAAAGGTCAAAAGGTCATTGGGAGCATGGGTTAAAAGGTCATCGGGGTCAAAGGTCAATGACCCCCTATGACGAAATTTCGTCACTCGACCCCCTATGACGAAATTTCGTCACTCGACCCCCTAAGACGAAATTTTGTCAGTTGACCCCCTATGACGAAATTTCGTCACTTGACCCCCTATGACGAAATTTCGTCATATGACGCCCTATTTCGTAGTTAATTGGTTATATGCGTATTCATCTACGTAATTTCGCTCATGGCTTGACATGACTAGTTTATTACAGTTTGAGTATTTGGTATTACATGATAACAGAAACTGTCAAATAGGCAATTTATTTGCCAACTAATATCAAACGATAAACTGCTTTAACTGAAACACTAAATATTAAAAGTGGAGCTTTCTTATTAAAATAATTATCCTGAAAATAATAAATTTTAATTTTCCTCATGCTAATCCAACAGGATTTTACAAGCTTTCGTTGCATATTATTCAATTTGTGACTTCCCGCATTTAGTAAAGTCTTATATGCCGCTTGGTTCAGAAATCGGCAACTTTTTCCTTCAGTCTTGATCGGATATCCAAAACAACAGAAATTTATCAATAAACTTACTACTGGCCCATTTAAAAACGTTACGAATGCAAGGGTATCCATATCGTGAAAACCGGTTATAAGCATGAATAGAGGAAATGAAAAGGCAATTACTGGAATGAAAATATGTGCTGGTAGTAATATACGACTTTGAATTTTGTTGTAATAACTGCAGAGCAATTGGATTTGCTGATACATTCCCAAAAGTTTCTCAATATCGGCCACTGACTTTACTTGTCCCAACTTCCTGTAAATATTTAAAAAGTTAGTGGTATTTATTATGACCCTGAAATGGTGAATACGTTGTAATTTAATAAGTTGGGCATACTTTTCCGCAAGATTTAATGCGCTTTGAAGAGAATATATTGATGCAAGTATACAGATTCCGACACTTGTAATTGAACAATTAATGACAATTCTCAGAGTTATGTATGCCACACCAAATGATATGAGTCGGATAAGAAATATCTTGATCACGTTGTTAGTATCAATGCAAAAACTGTAAAGGAACCCCATGACATTCCAGGGAACATTGGGTACCACACCACAAGAAATCCCATAACCGACAGCAGCAAGAAAGTGACAAGCTACAATCCCCCGATACACGTTTCGCACGTTAGCTCCAATTGCTCTCGAATACATTTCAAAAAAGTTGTGATTTTGTACTTCAAAGGCCAGTAAATTATTAAGAAAAAGTACGAATTCTGTTCCATATTTGTAATGGCTGTAAACACAGAAGGATTCCACAATTCCAACAGTAGATAGTAAAATGTATACACAAGCGTCAAAATAGGTAAGTTTGCTTTTAAAATAAATGTTTAGTGCTGATAATGTAGCGAATAACAAATGAACAAACACTAGCCATATCCAATGGGACTTATAAAACTTTTTGTTTCGTACAAACTGTATTTGAGATTTTGCAAAATGAGAATTTCCTTTAGATATGCTTAAGGTGTAAGGGTAAGAAAAATGCAATCCACTTAAAGTGTTAAATAGGCCGGAAGTTTTGCTGATTTCTTCGACTAGCTTAGACTCAATCAACATTCTATACTAATTGTTTCTTTTGCTCTTTTGAAACATCAAGTTTTGGAGCTGCTAAATAGGAGCAATTGAAATATCGCTGAGTTTATAAAAACTGAATCAATTTGTTGCTGAACGGATTGTACTTTAAATTCTTGGCTCGGCTCGACTGTTAGCTGAACCTTTTCGTGTGAAAGGCCAGCCGAAAACTAAAGTACGTAAGGTTAGGTTTAATTAAAACTTTAATTTTGGATTTCAATTGGTTGTTTCTTATCGCAGTAAACAAGTTTTATTAATTTGAATAAAAATTGATTAGCTCTAATGACTTTCCTCGTGTCTATGTTTACAAGAATTCATATCAAAATCTTGAAATAATAGGCTGAAAAAGTTATCAATACATTTTATTTACTACTTACGTATGCAGTGTAGGCTTTTTTATTGCACAGCTACCATATGAATGTTTTCCTAGTAATTTGGTTAATAGATACCCGTAAACTGGACTATGCCGAGTTTTAACTATCTCGACAACTAATCCCGTCTATTGTTTTTAAAATAAGCCGTAAAAGATATAAGATTTAAGCAAGTTGAGTGAACTACGCCGACTTTTTTCCATAATACGAAGCTATAGCATATACATTTTTAATTTTAAAGCTTGTCTTTTGCAGAGTTTGGTATCTGAACATTTTCAGATACAAGATACAGATACTTTCCCCAAACTCTCCAGATACCAGATACCTATACAGATACTTTCCCAGATTTTCTAGATACCAGATACAGATACTTTTCTCAGATTCTATATATACCAGATACCAGATCCTTTTGCAAAATCTTTAGATACTAGATACATTTCCAGATACAATAGGTATCTGGAATATTTACAATTTACTAATTCTTTTACTTGCTCCAGATACAGCGGTTTAATTTATTGAAGAAAAATCATTGAAAATATCATTTTAGATGCTAAATAATGGCCAAAACTAGCAAATTTTTACAAAAAAGAACTAAAAATATTACTTTTTTTAATGAAATTTCGAAGAAAGTATCGTATTTTAGGCTTTAAAGTAAGAAAAATGTCATTAAACTTCATGTATCTGGGATTGTGTAGAAGGACCAGATACCAGATACAGCTATAGATACTTTATGTATCTAAACCAGATACTAGATACCAGATAAAGATACCTTGTTTAGCAATCACAGATACTAGATTCAGATACATATACCTTGTTTAGCAATCCCAGATACTAGATAGATACTTTGTTTGACAATCTTAGATACTAGATCCAGATACAGATACGTATCTTATCTGTATCTATGTCTGTATCTGAAAAATTCAGTTACCAGACTCTGGTTTTATGGCATGTAAAAATTATGCTTTCCAATGCTTTATAATTTTTTTATCCTAGCCTTTAATAAAATCATATACATCTAATTTCATTTGGTAAACACCTAAAAATAGCACAATAAAAAATTTTTATTAAAATTATATGACATTTTTCTATAATAATCCTGGTACTCGTCATATCATCATTACTTAATTCATCTGCAGATGACTCATATTTCATATTTTATCCTTTACCTTTTTTACAGAATTTGAAACAAATTTTTGCCTTCTTCTTCCAGTCCATGTGATGTAAGCCTTGTTTTAACCCGGAATCACGTGTTTGATGCATAACTGCAAATGTTATTTTGGTAAAAGATGAATTTTCAAATAACACCATCTGAGTAAGGAAAAGAAGCTAGTAGTTTCTCGCATTTAAGCAGAAATCTGCTTGTAATGCAAAGTCGAAAATCTGAAAGAAGAAATGAAGTTCACGTTTACAAAAACACATCTCCTGGCTTCAAAGATTGCCAAAATTAGACCAGCATCAAGTCAAAATTTGAGTAATATTTTTTCAAAATAGGAAAAAAAAATTATCGTTAATTTTGTAGAATGATATGCCTTTTAGATTGAATTTAGCTTTATGATGCTTTTATAATTTATGAAGTTTGTGAAACAGCAAATTTTCATATTATCTTTCGTTCATTCGAAACTAAAGTTGGAAGCCAGTAGGTACAAGCGTGGCTTTGCTCTTTGATGCTTTAATGCCTATTGGTATCTATGGTCGTTATCATACACATATGTTTTGTGGCTAATCAGTAGCACATTTTTAAGAATATTGAGACTAACGTCCAATTATATCAAGAGGCACAGGTGTTGACGTGAAATATGCTAACAATATAACGAAATATTGTTAAGAATATTTCAGTCTTGTCATCAAAAATTTGTTGCAGGGTCCTAAGGTTAATAGTATTTATTAATAGGTTTATAAAACCTTCCTAAGTTTCGTAAAATTCTGAAAAGGAGTTATACATAAAACTTTTCAGCTATTTTATACGATATTCTCTTCAACATTAATAAGTTCATTTTAAATATTCTATTCAATATATACTACTTAACTCATGCAACAGTAGCAAAAACAGACGTAATTAATGAAGAATTCAATAAGAATTTTTAAATAAACCTATGAGATATTTTAAGCTCATAAGTGGGTCTTATTTTATAATAAAATAATATAATATAATAATAAACTACTTCAATCTGCAAACAATCAATCAATAAACAAATCTCCAACCAAATTTTTATGACATCTCTACCCTAGGAGACTTAAATCCAAGCTTCACGATAAATGTTTTTAAAGTTCTTAGATATTTGTCGTCAAGGCCTTCAAATTTACGGTTTAAAAGCTTTTAAATGTTTTAAATGAAAACAATAAGATATTGGTGTTGTAAGTTTCAAAGTCTTTTATTTAAAGTTTTAAGTTACTTGTTATTAAAGCTTTGAAATATCTTTACGTGTGCTTTGAAATGTTTAAGTTAAAAGCTTTGAAATATCTTTACGTGAGCTTTGAAATGTTTAAGTTAAATGCTTTGAAATGTTTAAGTTAAATGCTTTGAAGTGTTTAAGTTAAATGCTTTGAAATATTTTTTAAAAGAATTACCATATTTGTATATAAAGCTTTATAAATATTTTTCTTTAAAGCATTCAAAAATTTGAGTGAAAACTATGAAATACTTTTACATAAAAATGTGAAATGATTGAGTTAAAAGCTTGGAAATTATGGTTTTTAAAGTCATAAAATGTTTGCGTTAAAAGCTTTGAGTGTTATGCGATACGTGTAATTAATGGTTTACGATACTTGTATTTAAAGCTTTAAAATATTTGTCTTAAATGCTTTAAAACTTTTGAAAGAAAAGCTTTAAAATGGTTTAGCTAAAAGCTATAATATATTTGTGTTTAACCCCTTAAAATATTGTGTTTAACCCCTTAAAATATTGTTTTAATCTCTAAAATATTGTAATTAAAACTCTAAATTTTGTGTTTTAGTCTCTAAAATAAAGTGTTTAATGCTTTAAAACATTGTGTTTAAGCTTTAGAGTATTCGCGGTAAAAGGTTTTAAATATTTTGTGTACAGCTTGGAATATTTTTATATAATGGTTTAAATCTTTTTTGAAAAACCTTTTATATATTTGAGTAAAAACTATTCGAACATTTGTGTTTAAAGCATTACCATATATGTATTTATAACTTAAAGATATTTTTCTGCCAAGCTTTCAAATGCTTAAGTTAAAAGCTTTGAAATGTTAGAGTTAAAAGCTTACAAATAATCGGGTTAAAAGTTTTAAAATGTTTGAAATAAAAACTTTGAAATGTTTGAGTTAAAACCTTTGCGATCTTTGTATTTGTAGTTTTAAAATATTGTTCTTCAAAGTATTTAAATACCTGAGTTAAAAGGTTTAAAAATTTTGAGTTCAAAGCTATAAGATATTTGTGTTTGAGGCTTTAAAATGTTTTGTTTAAAGCTTTAATTTATTTGTGTTAATGCTTTTAATGATTTTTTGTAAAGCTTTAATGTATTTTCGGTCAAAGGTTTGAAATATTTGTGTTAAAGCTTTAAAGTAATTGTACCTAAGGTTTTAACGTAATTGTACCTACTGCTTTAAATTGTATGTACCTACGGCTTTAAAGTGATTGCACTTAAAACTTTAAATTAATTGTACCTAAAACTTTAAAGTAATTGTACCCACAGCTTTAAGTTAATTGTACCTACAGCTTTAAAGTGGTTGGACTTATACCTTTAAAGTAAGTTGCTCCTAAAGCTTACAAGAAATTGTGCCTACAGCTTTAAAGTGATTGTACTTTTAAGCTTTAAAGTAATTGAACTTAATGTTTTAAAGTATTTGAAACTAAAGCTTTAACGTAATTTTAACTAAAGCTTCAAACTGATTGTACCCAAAGCTTTAAATTAATCGTACCTACAGCTTTAAAGTGATTGTACTTAAAGCTTTAACGTAATTGTACCTAAAGCTTTAACGTAATTGTGCATATAGCTTTAAAGTAACTGTGCATAAAGCTTTAAAATAATTGTACCTACAGCTTTAAAGTGATTGTACTTAAAGCTTTAAGTAGATTGGACCTAAAGAATTAAGTAGACTGGACCTAAAGAATTAAGTAGACTGGACCTAAAGATTTAAGTAGATTGGACCTAAAGATTTAAGTAGATTGGACCTAAAGATTTAAGTAGATTGGACCTAAAGCTTTAAAGTAATTGTACTTAAAGCTTTAAAGTTATTGTACATAAGGCTTTAAAATATATGAGTTTAAAGCTTGAAAATATTTGATATTAAAGCTTTAAAATATTTGTGTTTAGGGCTTTAAAATATTTGTGTTTAGGGCTTTAAAATATTTGTGTTTAGGACTTTAAAATATTTGCGGTTAGAGCTTTAAAATATTTGTGGTTAGAGCTTTAAAATATTGGTGTTATTGCTTAAAGCTTTTAAACGTTTTAAGGCTTTTAGACGTTTGTAAGGGTTTTAGACGTTTTTAAGGCTTTAAAATGTTTGTTTAAAGCTTTAAGATGTTTTTTTTAAAGTTTTGGATATTTTTGTTAAAAGGAAATAAATACGTCGGCTTAAATATTTGGATATTTTTGTTAAAAGGAAATAAATATGTTGGCTTAAATATTTGGATATTTTTGTTAAAAGTAAATAAATACGTCGGCTTAAATATTTGGATATTTTTGTTAAAAGGAAATCAATACGTCGGCTTAAATATTTGATAATTATGGTCTAAACATTTAAGACGTTCAGTTCACAAGAATACAAGAGCTGACAAATTGTTTTGCTGTTCAGAGCATCAATTCTAATTCAGTTAAACCAGCAATACCCCAACTTTCATTACCGTGT
>JAQIXX010006704.1:0-11849 GCA_034700605.1 Willowsia nigromaculata | reverse complement strand
CTGCAAATTTTCATCAAAATCGAAGACCAAAAATTCGTGACACCCTTCGGCAATCTTAAAGTAAAACCCTCTTTACTTCAACACATTCGTAGTTGCCATGGGAGTTGGATTTGGATCCAGCATTCATGTCCTTCTTAACTACAGCTCAGAACATGTGAGAGTAGCACAAATAATATTTGCAATTCTTTTCGCAATATTTTCCGTCTTGTATGCCGGATCCGCATACATAATAATCCAGAATGTGGACGCACTCATATCTGGATTCAATCATTTGCAAGACTTAAAATCTCAGCTGGGTAATCTAAATTCATTTAAGTGAAATAAATATTTGAACAAAGTAGGTATATATTTTAACTATTGATCCATACAGATTCATTTGACAAATCAAATCCTCATTTCGCTATTGCTCATCATAAACCAAAATTTTGGAGACGACTAGCTCGCACACTGAATGGTTTCGTTGTTGCTTGCACTCTCATACAATTTGTGCTTCTTCCTGTAGGCTTGAAACTCAAAATTGATGCATTCCATTACACTTTTATTGTGATTCTCTCAAAATTTCTCAATTGTGATTCCTCAAATGAATTTGCTTGCACTGAACCATTCTCAACATTCATATTTGCGCTTAGAGGGATTTTTGCTGGTATTTGCGTATGTGAAGTTTGTCGCTTTCTCCCACTTTTATTTTCACTTTTTGTGCTTCTTGTCGAGGTTTTTAGCACGAGCTTGGATATCATACAAGGTTTGGTCAATCGTCAATTAGAAGGTTACGGCTTTGCAAGATTTTTCAAATGGTATGAAGCATTTTATCTGTCGCTTTTAATGCTTGATGGTCCCATTTCAAAACTACTAGGAGTATTGATGGGTAGTGGGCTAGCAGTTTTGGTTTTCTGTAACTCTGCAACAATTATGTGTTATAATTTATTACCAATTCTGATTTATTGGCGGTTGCCCTTGAATTCTGTGTTTTGGAGCGTATTTATATATACCTTGCTTCAGATTTTTGTTGAAGCTCATAGCAGAAGTACTGATTTTATCGAAAAGACAGTGAAAAATTTGTCTGTTCATTTGGGAAATAAGGAGATGATGCAGTCGTACAAATGGAGTAAAATATTTCCTAGAAAAGTTAAAACAATGGGAGCTTTTGCTTTCAGTTGTGGAAAGTTCTATCGTATGCGGAGAGGTGCTGAGGTGAATTTTTACTTGCACGTGGTGGTTTCCACAACTGATGCAATATTGCTGCCTTTTTGGTAAGATGATTTGGAATATTGAGGAACGAGGAGTTAAGCTTTTGTATCCGTTGACTGCCGTCACTTCTGAGTAGGAGGTTTTATTTTACTATCTTGATCTTCAGTTGTCAGGAATATGGGTTCCTGATTGCAATTAGGATACTCTAAATTATTGTAATTTTAGCTCGATTTTAGCAACTGTACAAAACCCCACATTAAAATTTAAAAAATTGTCCTTGCCGTGCGAAACAATACTAGTAGGTGTAAAGTTACCTGATGAAAGTAAGTATTTGTGAATATCCATTCAAAATTGTATTAAATTTGAATATAAGTAGGGGTTATCGAGCATTGAAACTATTTAAAATCCATGATTTTAGTTGCGTTGGGTTTTTTAAGTCTACAGTTACACACTCAAATGCGTTTACACGTGACATCAGCGACAAAATGCAGCAAAATTAGTCACATTACTTTCTTGATTAAAACGAGACATTTTTGTGCTTCAATGAAATAATAAATGTTTCGTTGATTTTTTAAATCTTTATTCGTTATGAACCAAAATGATAGCTTAATTTTAAAGTAAGTTTATTTGATTTTAGAGTTTGAAACTAGTGATTAAATAAATTAAAAATAATCTTCTCAACTCATAAATACAAACCTTTTATTACTGTACCAATCACACAATCCATTATCATTTGCAATGAGTCAAAATTGCTCTAAACGTTCCCCTCATAATTGCTCGATAATATAAGAACAGCGTTCCTTTTCGAATTACATACTGACTTCCGTAATTTATCAACACCGGCTTACAAGACAAGCGAAAACGCTTCATCTGCCTGTTCTCACATGATGAATCCCACTTCTTTCCTTTCCAACTTGCCAATACCTTATTACCCCCTGAAAACAGAAGCCTCCCCAATTCCACAATCACAGTCCAAATTGAAGCAGCCAAAACATTCCCAATTATTAATGGCGTCCTAGTTACCACATCCATCTCATCCCAATAGCATACCAAAACATAAGTAAAATAAATAGGAACAATCGTAAATGTCCCACTAAAAACCAATAAATACGGACCTAAGAAACAAAATATATTTGCATGCAAAACTTGGAAACTTCTGTAAACATGGCACAAATTTTTAGTTTTGTCTCTTAACCTATCTAACGTTCTATATTTAGCCATTTTACTAATTCTAAGCTCCCCAGTGTAAATCATAATTACATAGAAGCAATAGATAAATAGAGCACCACAAATTGTTGCATTGTTAATGTTAAGTACAGTCATCGAATATCCGTGAAATATAATTAAAAGTGTTTTCACAGAAAACGTAAAATATTGTTTGGGAATCAAACCTCCCAAATAAATATAACCGCACGGATCGTAGAAAAGATAGAGCATCAAAAATGTATGCAGAAGAATAAAACCAACGGCGCTGATGTAAAGGCAAGTGTCATAAAACATATTAATGTGGCTCTTATTTGGTTCAAATCCTGGCATGTATATACCTTGGAGATCAGCATTTTAATATTTAGTTAATTTTTTAATTAAACGGAAATAATTAGGTAATAACTTACGATGTATGTAGCGAAAGAATGAGCATAGTCCATTCAATGCCCTACAAAAATCTTTAGAGAACCATCGAGTTATTGAATAGCAAATTACAAAGATAGCGCCTCCACAATAATATGCGATAGTGAGATTCATCCTATCTATATCACTTTTTAAATAGTACAGAAAAATGTTTAGAATGGTTCCCAGCATCCAGGCAAATGACATGGAAAAGTTTATTTGCATACAAGTGTACGTGATGGGATTGTTTTCGCGAGAACAATCAAAAAGAAGGTTTTCATTGAAGGTGACTGGGGATACGCAAAAGTATTCGGATAGTTTGAAAGTGAAAGCCAAAAGTTTGTAAAGTCTTCTACTAAACATGGCTAAGCAGTTATGTTAGAGTGTTCCAAGTTAGCGGAATCCTGTGACTGACTGAGGTATAAACGGGCACGTTCAAGATCGGACATGTTTCAATTTCAAATCCACTTATAGAAATTTTTGCAGAATTGGCCATCTGAAAGCTCATATATTGCAATTTCCAGGATTTATATCTAATGCGCAATCAGCAGTCTCAAGTCATCAAACGAAGTTATTACTAAACGCTTTTTTTGGTTTTTGTGATCATCAATTTGAAACCAAATTTATTGAATTGCAGGTTTCCAAGAATCATATAATAAAAGATCACATTACTGGTCGCCAATTAAGTGTTATGAACTTTTGCTTCACAATTAGTCTAGAACATTATTGACGTACCGATAGTGCATTAGGTGGGGTTAACAAGTATTGATCGGAATATCCACTTATTTACATGAAGATTAAAAATCGTTATAAATATTCAACCAGTAATTCATCCACTTTTCTAAATATCTTACATGATGTTCGTCATGTTACGTGATTTCTTCAATAAATGATTATAAGTAGCTTTATACCGTTAAATGACTGCAAATTGATATATATTAGTTTCATTAAGGATAATGAATTGATATTTTTTTTTAATTTTAACTTTGAAGATTTAACCTGCCTAAATTCAACAAAAAAGTAGTTCAAAAAAATTTGGATAGATTTTATACCTATATAAAACCTACATAGCAAAATCTAACCTAACCGCATCATATATACATATACGTATATTTGCTCTATATTCTTGACATAAAGTTTATTTCATCTCTGAAAAAAGTCACCTTCAAAGATATCGAAAATGTGCATTTTCTTCTTTCATTTTTGGTAACTTTATTTTAGTTATCATCATTTTTGACATTGGTAATAAATATGCTCAAAAAATACTCCATGGATAGGTTTACACGAAATTTCTTAGACTTTAGAAAAGTGGTTTTCCCACATTCTAATATTATGCCTGAAAATATTATTGATAATACTTCCCATTTTATTGTGCTACATGAAGCAACAAAATTTTCTAATGGAAATTTCCATAATGCTACGTACGCACGATATTTTTTCCCACCTATTATGATCCATTTGTCCTGATTCTTGGTAATTAATGGAACCTTCCAAAAAGACTACGTGTCCTGGCCTTATTTGAATAGATGTATATGACTTGCAAACTCTACAATCAGCATACATGCTAGTTTGAATATAAGATGACAATCAATAAATGAAAGCATGAAACACCTACGGCTGTACAGGGTTAAGTTGTATCTTCAGCGAGATGAAATCTTATAGTTTACCCCAGCATGGCATAAATATGGGGTAATTGTCTACTGGATTTATAAATTAAATTACTCTGTATCTCTGACTAAATATTATATACGTGCATTTTGATATATATAAATGACAATACAATTTCATTATATTTTTGATCTGTAAACTGCAATACCCTAAGGAAAAATTAAATTACAGACCAATGCTCTAAAGGTGGTGAAAGCACAAAATGTCTTGGTAGTATTACATTTATGCGTCATTCAACTCACTCAATAGGATTGAACGGGTACATTGATTTAGCCCTGGCTTACATCCGACATGTCAGTCTTCGTACAAAATTTCAGGCTCTTTTCACAATTTTACGTCTCAGTGCTACAAAACATGACATAGTTGTTGTATCACCAGATCATAAAGATTTAAAAATTAATTTTGAAAAATGTGTCGTCGCAATTGTTGTATGGTTTTCTTAATAGTGACAGCACTGGCTTCACTTGGAGCATATATTGCTGTTGTAGTCTTAAACGAGACATTCCCAATGTGGTGAATTTCGCTTGTATTTGTATTTGCCTTCAACATGATGATAGTTCTTATTTGCTACAGTTTTTCAATATTTCAAGAAGAAAGCAATTTAGAAAGAGAAAGACTCATTTCCATGCGCAGACTTGATACAGACGCTCAGTTTTGGAGGCGTCATGGATAAAGGCGTATCATATAACAGAAAAAAAGACCATACAAAATCGGGATTCAAACCTGCCAAAAATTATTTGTGATCTTTCTTACTCACTTCTGTTCTGTTCATGTGAGTAAAAAATGTATCAATGAGATATTTTCACGATATCCTTTAAAATTTCGAATACTCACTCGAGATTAGATTGTCTAAAGTTCATCTACTCTGTTTTTACAACACACAACAAAAATACTCGTAAAGGTTAACCTCCTTTCCACACGTTCAGACTTTCCCAGACGAAAAGTGCTCATCTTCACATAAGGCTGAAGCAACAAGTGAGAAAGGATGGAAACTTACTTCATGTAATACATTTCACTCAAAGTGAAAGCAAAAGAATTTTCCAACCTCTCGTGTTTTTCTCAGGAGAGGATTCACCTTCCAAATAAGACCGCACTGAACGTACATTAATGGCACGGCAATAGCAATGTCAAACGGTGAAACGTACATTAATGGCATGGCAATAGCAATGTCAAACGGTGAAACGCACATCTTTCAACCACACTTTAGAAAATCCTACCAATTTTCAGAAGCGAATGCAGATCTAAAGCCTTGAGAGTTCTGACAACCGACTGGCTTAAATACCTAAAATATTTGATTATTTGCTTTGTGTTAGGTTTCATGTTGTAAATAGGATTTTGATGTTATTTGTTTTTACCTGCACATCGCCCACTTCCTGACCTTACCTGTATTTATTCAACTATCTTCTTGATTAAATATTCTTGTGCCATGAAGTTTATGGTGATGGAAGACAAAAAACCGAAGAATGGTGTAGAGCTTCTGAGTCATTCATAAATAGCATTGGATGGTAGATAGACTATGTTATTTTCATATATGATGCAACCACATATCTGAGCACTTCCAGTCTAAACTTTCACTTTGAAGGAAACACACTCTGCTGCTGAGCTAATATACTGTACTAAATCTGCATATTGAACGGGCGTACACAAGTAAAAGACCGGATTTCTCGAAAACAAATTATTACTCCAAACCCTTTAATTCGTTAAATTCCAGCCCTTTTTATCGTATTGATACTTTTATCAACGGATATTTCAAACAACACAATAAATCGTGAGATAGTGAGTTGGAAAATCATAATAATTTAAGTTGGGCAACTCTAATTTTTCGTATTTGTTTAATGTTACAGAATGTAAATAGCACTCTGAAGGGAAATGTTACCCTAACTTGGTTTGGAGGTAAGACAAACATTTGAATTGCATATAATGTTAAGACTTTTTGTGACAGACGTTATTTCAGAATTTTGGATTCCACAGATTTATGGGAATTGACTCCTGCATGGGACAATTATTCATCTTTGTGGATGATGCTTTTCGTTATACTTTTCCTAACAATTATCACTGCATCCTTCGCATATTGTGTCGTCACACGTGCTGAAACTTGGTTAAGTAACCTTAACCTCGCTTTACCGAATTCAAATGGGAACTTAAGTGAACCAACTCTACAAGTAATGTTATACCTTTACTAATTCCTTTTAATTGTTTTTCTGATTGGTAAAAACTTTTGTTCATGGTACTCAGTTCCATTAAATCCTCTACATTGACATTTATACGGAACCAAATCACAAAAAGCGTGTTATCTGTGAGTTTAGAATAAATTTTTGCACATCACGGTAAACGTTTGACTAAACAATTCAACATTTTCAACAAGATTCAAATCATTCTAAATAGATTCACCAAATATTTCAATTTTTGTCTCAAACCAAGTGCTTAGGTATAGAAATGTACTTATTAGTTAGATGTTTAAAATGAAATTGACACAACATCTGCTTTTTTAGAATTAAAACACATTTGAGTGAACAGATAAAGTAAAGCATGCAATCACGTGTCTCACCGTTGGAGAAAGTTCCATTTTCCGAAGAAGACTGCTCTATTTGTTATCACTGAAACAACAACACATAAGAACCCTCCAGATTTATAATACTTAAAAACTCCTAATTAAAGTCAGAGATTATTTTGGATGAAATTACATGAAGAAAAGATTTAATTATAATTTTACGTAATTCAAATTTTCATGCAATTCCAAATTGTGCAAGAGTACATTGAACAAACAAAACCAGTAGTTACGCCACATAAACATTAACTACACGCATTGTTGAAATCACTGCATGAAGTGCTGGATCATTTAAAAAAATTAACGAAACTAAATTTGATTAGGCTAAAACTGCAACTATAATCAAATGTGTTTAATAAAAAATTTATATTTAATTAATCATGCACCAATTTAATGGAGGATTCTCTTTATTCTTATTCGGAAATCCACCTGAATTTACTCCCCACGATACTAACGATGAAGACGATTGTGTTTGAATTTGAATACTAAAAAGGGAATGTCACACGAGATTTATTTACCCTGGTAATTCATTATATTTGAGATGAAAGTAAAATAAAGGTGATATTGAATATTGCAGACCCAAAATCTTACGTTTGACATACTCTCCCAGGATATTAGTTCAGAGACTTTAATAATTCTGTTCAAAGCTCTGTTTCCTTTAATCAGCTTATAGAAATTGCATTAAAGAAGTTGGTTGTGCATAAAATTGTATACGGGATGACAACAAAAATGACAAAGAGTAACAACAAACAAATTTTTGTGCAGTAAAATATGAAAAAAAATTTCATCTTAAAATATCTTAAGTACTAATGTTGAAATATGAAGAGTACACATAAAATCCTCTTTGTGCAAAAAGTACATTAAACATGACAGAATTAATGAGCATTTTATTTATTTTGCATACTTATTACAACGTATTCTGTGATTCCCTGGAATGATAACTAGTCTCGTGCGTCGATTACCGATTTTTCTTTATTCGTTCTCAGATTGAAAACAACATAAAAAACAACAGTAATATTCAAAAGCCTTAGCCCAAGCTTCATTAAAAATTGCAATAATCTTTGAATACTGCAATATGCAGTCTTGCAAACAGGTTTTCAGTCAAGGTGATAGTATATCATGTATGGAAGCACAAAAATATGAGTGTTGCATCCAATTTAACGTGACAATTTTGACTATGACTCATGTTCCCAGCTCAAATTGTGACTACCTCATTGCTGAATTTGTAGGAAGATTTTTTGGCCGTTTGTTAATTAAATTAGGCTCAATGGTCAGACACAAAAATTTTCAGTTCATGAAAAGTAGAGATAATGAGAAATATTGACAATGTTAAAAAAATGGACATTGGAATTGAATTGGTATGCATCAGAGCACAATCTCTTCTACCGGGTATGCATTATAGTTTTCATTTTATGTGAAAAAATATGAGCATGGCCAGATAACTTGGACGTTATTCTTTCTAAGAATGCATGACATTAAATACAACGTGAAATATTTATGACTTTTAGCATTATTGCACAGCTCAGTAATGACTACTTTATAACGTGTTAGATACACAAAAAATGAAAGTACATTTTTTGAAATCGTTGAATATAATACATGAGTTCACCTCATGTCTCACTTAACGTTCATTTAAAAGGGTTCAAAAAGAAAAAGTTGAGTTGTCTGGTTGACGTATTTCATACTAGATTCTATATATTATTGACATTGCCTTTAGTACAATAGTTAGGAAATTATCACAGAATAGTTGCTCTTCAAATGCATTTGATTGAAAGCTGAAAAGAGTTGCAAGAAATCAAAAAAACTAATTGAAGGAGTCCGACCTGTTGATACGTTGGGAGTACATATCAGTTTTCTTGTAGCCTGTGAGATATCAACCGGAATACTGTTTGCTCCGTTATGTATCATCTGTGGGTATGACCCAGCAACACTCGCAACAAAATAGTGCTTCCTTACGACAGCTGAGAAATACGGATTACTGGCATTTAAATATATCATTGTTGAATGATGTGTCGTAGAAGCTATTAGGGTGTGTTCCATTCTCATAGCATTAGCACTTGCATATTTCAACTTGATTATGGAATGCCTTCGAAGACTCAAATTGCTATCACCTGGATTGAACGCCATATTTTAGAACGCTATATTTCAATATCCACAGCTTAGATATGTTCTTAAGGTTGGCTCCAATCCTTTTAAAAATATTGCAGGTGTTCATATGTTGGTAGAATCAATTCTTCTAATTGTTTATAACATCATTGTGATAAAGTTAGTGGACAATCTTCCAACTGAGTTGTATGTCACAAATGTACTACTTGCGGGAATGTGTTGTACTGCATTTTATCAAAGTGTTCCAGTGGCAGCTGAATGTCACGAGTTCAGTAAACAGTAGTTGCATCAATAGTGGTGGGGTAAAAGTAGACTACAGGTGCAAACTCGAAGGCGTATAGATTTCCTCATGTGGATAAAACTTTTAAGGACTCAAGAGCCTCTATCGTTTTATTATGGAGTAGCTATTTTTGAAGACTCAACCACTACGAGTCTGTACACAAACATTATCGACTATACAATACACCTTACCTTGTCTTTTTGATACTGCCAGGCATGCTGAAACTAAACACGCAAAAGAAAATTCTTTTTTTGTAAGTGGTAAATGTATTAATCTTTTATCTGAGTTCAGGCCATTTTGAAAGTAGAGCTTTGATTTTCATCTTTAATCTTTTTATATATTTTGATCAAGTTAACGACTTTATAACATAATAATGTAATATAATACGTATAGTATAAATATTTAAGCGTGGTATTTTAAATCATATAAATAACTTGAGTGCTGCCAAAGTTTAAAAAGTATATTTCTAGTTATTAATTTCGTTGATAAAATTTAAAATAAATAAACTTCAAAAAGGATTAAATTATGAGATAAAATATTATTCCAATTATAGTTAAACCTATGTGTACACATCTTTACAATATGACATATAAAGTGGCCTTTCTGCATAATAAATTACAGATAAATAAAATATAAATTAGATATTCTAATGAATACTGTATGGAACTAAAAACGTGTTCAAAATTAATTGAATTCAATGGCATACACCGTTTCGTCACCTTTTTTTGCCAAGTTCTGCACCCTTTTTTTACCGTTTTTGGCTCTTTGGTCTAAAAAATCGAAGTGGTGACGAACCCGGTAATTAAAGATGATGAAATCGGTGTTTCAAGAAATGCAAGGAAAAAGTTTCTTGTATAGAAAAAAAGTCAATTTACTATTGGAATCATTTGTACACAAACCGTTTTGGTCTTCTGTCAGTCCGAAATTAAAGGTCTTGTGCTTATCATGATCCAGCCAATTAGTTTCCAAGCAGTTCTCTTCTCCCCCAATGACCATCTTTAGGATTTTTGATGGACAGTCTTTACCGTAAGCACAGTAATATTCCCAAACGATACTACTTTTATACGTTGTATTTTCCTGATCCTCCAATCTCGCTTGATATAATCCTCAGAAATATGAACCTTTTCCCAGAATATACTGTTTCCTCTTTTTTGGGAGTAAATATATCACACGCTCAAAACTTTCACTTTCTGCAACTGCTGCCATTTTAAACGCTTCTCTTTCCACTTCTCTTACTCAAATAATGCATGCACAATCCACCGTAAAAATATATGTCTGCAGGTATGCCTGAATACCTAAGAAAAGCTACATCCATGCATTTTTTGAAACTCCGATTTGACCACCCTTATTTACCGGGTTCGTCAGCACACTAACTTTTCAGACCAAAGAGCCAAAAACGGTGAAAAGGGGAAAATGTATTCAGCGCCCGTTGTTCCAGGTTTCGCACCTTTTTTAACGTTTTTAGCACCTTATGCAGAAGAATCGAAATTGGAGTGATAAAAGTGGTAAAAAAGTGTGATAAATCCTGTGTTTATCCCATATTATATTTATAAATACTTATTCATGTCGTAGGGGTTAATTTGTCTTGTACAACAGCAGTCTTAATGTAGTGCTTACAAATATATTTTTCATGTATTCAGAGCAAGTGCGTGTGAACTCGGATGTACATGCTGAATGACGTAAGGAGATATAGTAAACTTAAGAGATACTCACTCTGGACATAATCCTCAAATTTCTTTCAGCTCTCAAGACGAGAAGGAGTTGTAAGCATTTTTACTTGATCTTCACAAATATCTCTGCCATCACTTTTTGTAGATTTTTTTTTATTCTCCAGTCACGCTTTGAATCATCATCAGAAATATCAATAGATTCCCATGGTATGTTTCCTCCTCGCTTTGGGGAACAAATACTACGCATTCAATTTCAGAATTATTTTCTTCTGCTGCCATTTTTGATGCTTTTGCGAATACTTCTCTTCACCAACTGAGTAGGATGAATAAATTGACAATTTTTTTTACAATTTTTAATTTGGAGATTTTGGCTTTCCTGAATTCAATAAAAAACAATTTGAATAAAAGTTTTATTACATCTCTGAAGAAAAACTAACCTTCAAAAATATCGGGTATGTATATTTCCTTTTTTCATTTTTTATTGTCGTTACTCGTACTGTCATACACATAGCAGTTACAATCATTTTTGTTCCTGATAATAAATATGCTCACAAAATACTGCTCAGCTATGTCTACACGAAATTTCATAGACAATTAATGCTGTTGTTTCCTTTTTCTGAAATATTATGTCTGAAAATATTACTGATTCCCTCTTCCAGTTTTCCTGCAAGAGATTAGGTACAAGCCACGCTTCTCCATATCAATGTGCTATGTAACAACAAAACTTCCTAATGGAAACATCCACACTGCTGCATACGATATTTTTGCACCTATTTTCATC
>JAQIXX010006703.1:0-11850 GCA_034700605.1 Willowsia nigromaculata | reverse complement strand
CTAAAATTATAGTGTAGGATAAAACCTGTATGAGTAACAGCAATCACAAAAAATGCAAAAACATAGTTAACACCTTTAGTATATACTCGGGTTTTGTTGGATCATCCGATTAATAATTTTGATTGGATTTAATGGACTTTATTAAAATTATCATATATTTAAGCAGCAACATAGGAAACCCACCAAAATGTTACTATTTATACAAGTATGCATAAACCCGTTAAAACTCCTAAAACCCATAGGCGCGGTTTCTTATCTCCAAACCGATGAGGTTGGCCCATGTCTGATCTTAGGGAATACAAGTTGTTTTGTTTTTCGATTCAGTAAAAACTTGCTAAATCTTTTGTTGCTCACTAAGCTTCTTTACAGTTTTACGTGAAAATGTAAAAAGCAACCGATCATTAAAACATAAAGAGTGGGAGGGGGTAAAATTTAATCTACCTTTTCATGTGTGTGTTTTTATTTATTTTAAATATGTATATATGTCCAGTGTATTTGCCAAAGTATTGTACTATATTGTTATGTTTTAAAGAAACCTAGCATTTAAAAATGGGGAGATTAGGTGTTAACAGTAACGTCAGAATTGTTCGCCTGAATGCACATCAAGAGAGTGTGCTATGTAGATGAAATTCGTAATAATAGTGTATCTGTACATGAGACTTCCAAATAGGCTTTCACCAGAAAGAATACGTTTAGTGCACTGATGTAGTGGGGAATTGGTGCCAGTATACCTGTGCAATTGGTACTGTTACATAGTATGAAACAAGTTGGATTTGTCAATGTAATTGCAAAGAAAAACGAGTAAAAGTAGAATGAGCGTTCAGCTTTATTTCAAGGTTTGAATTTAAAAAGAAAGTGCTGGTTATACCTTTCTAAAAAAGTAATTTCCCTTTAGCTTAAAGTATTAAATAAAACACAGGGGTGCACAAAGATTAAATTCAAACGATTCAAGGATATTCTCTTAGACACTTTCAAAGGAAAACTTAAGCCTCCAAATGAATTTTCACAGGAAATAGGATTCATGAAGTTACTCCTAGTAGAATTACAGTACAAATTACTACTTTATAATAGCAACGTGACTCTTTAAGAAGTCTTTGAGGAAGAAAAGTGTCTAAGAACCTAGTATATGTTTTCCAACCTACACATTTCAAGCTTTTAATTGCAAAGATATAAAGTGAGCAGTTAGGCCATTGTCAAAAGTAATCATTTCAAAAATAAATAGGAGCTAGAAAAGAATACGTTAAAATTTCTTTTGTTTTAACTTTCAGGTTTAAGCTTGCTTGCTTGCTTTCTGAAACTAAAATTTATTAAAGAAAACTTTATGCGTTAAAGATGCGTCGCAACTAACTGAATGAAAATTAACTGAGTCTAAATTTGCACATATTTCACAGATTGCAATCTTCCAGATTTCCATATTCACTGTCGTGATTGTAAGAATATAATAAAGTACGTCACAGCAGTTGAAAAAAAACCTATGGCGTTTGAAAAAAGATTTACTACATTTTTCATCTTATTCAAATTTAATTTACAATTTCCAACGTTTAAAATTAACATAATTAGAGATGGTATTACATTAAGATTTCCTAAGGGTGTCACGAAATTTTTGTGTTCGATTTTGTTCAAAATTCGTATTTTGTTAACTTAGCTTTGTTTCTTTGAGACTTTTTTGTTAACTTAGCATTTGCACATTATTTTTTCACATTATAATTTGAATATTTTGGACTAATATTTTCTTGGCTTCTCATGTTTCAACTTCAAACGAGTAATTATTATACACAATCATATTGAAACATGTAATGAGAGTAATTTCCTACTCCAAATTCCAGACCTTTGATGACTTCAAATATTGACATTGGCATATTAAGAACAAAGTAAGATATTATGAGGCAACATCATGTTTTCTGCAAAGCAGGACGCAGCTAAATTGATATGACGAGTAAAATTAAAACATAAATATATGAAGTCTCTCATCAAAGATAATATGACTCAAAGACTCCTTTTTCAGCTAATTTCTTTTGTCGTTGTTCTTCCGGCCTCATTTTACATACGTCGGATTTAAATGAGGCAGAAACGTAGAGATAATACATAAGTTTATGACAAATTTTCAGTATTTCATGTTTCAATGAATTTTATTATTTTCATAACAAAATAGTTGAAAATAAAATTCTATTGAGTTTGCTATAGTACCTGAATTTATTTCCAAAAAATTTATTTGTAAAAGTTGAATATATTTCTACGTAGTCTGTAGTTTAAACCTGAAACTTACTAACTGTAAACCATGCATTTTAAAGTGTTAATATTTTGTAGGACATGCTACCCATAGGTTATTTAAAAGTATTTTGCATCGTAGTTTAATTTCTGTGTCATCCAAACTTACGGCGGAACAACAAAGTAAAATTTACCCAACCTGTTTTTGACATGCTGTAATTATTTTTCTTATTGTGCACCATAATAAAATGCGTCTTAATGATGAGACATCCGAAAACTAACTTCTGTGCTTTAGAGAAAGGGTCTTTAAAGAAATATTCATTTTCCATTCAAGTTTGCTTCTGAAGGTTTGACCCATGCCATTTGTATGAAGAAACTACATATCAGCTCGTTTAAATATGTCTTACACATTGATGCTTTTACAGCTTGGTGAAAGTAAAAAAGGGTGAAACCTTAGAGAAACAGTTTGCTCGAAAACTTGAGAATTCAAATTGGTGAATTCGGTGAAGAAAATAGAGAACCTAAAAAACCCATAAAAAATTCACTTTGAACTTTGGTTACAATATTATGTTTTAGGGCTTGTTATAAACTCCCACCATTCAAAATTTACCCAACTGTTCAAAGAGAGCAGAACCTTTTTGCATAAATTTGAGAAAAAATAAATATTTAATTTATATTTACCCATAATAAAACCCGGATAAGAAAATTCTTATGGTTTTTCGGATTGATGATCCCAAAAAATTGGGTCAAAAATCGTTGATGAGGCTGGAAAAGAATTCCTGATCAAACATTTTTTGAGGGCTCCCGTTTTTTTGCTCATCAGAGTTTTTATGGTTTCATCAGGGTTTCTTATCAGGCACAGAAAAATCCCTGACCCAGAGGCATTTCTAAGAATTTTCATGCCCGAAACACCCAAAAATTTTGGAGATACTTTCAAACAAATATTAATGCAACAAATTGTACCGAAGTATCGACAAGTAAAATCCTGTATACGTTCCAATTATGGCCGCGTTGTTTTTGGCAGGAATAATTTGGTATATTGTTGCAGTTATTTGAAATAAACACAAATTTTCATAAAATTCCATACTGTTTCTACGTGTTCTTAGTAATATCAATAGGGTCATTTAATATACCTTAAAGTATTAATTCTTCAACTTCTATATGATATGCGATTGAAAGATATACGTTAAATCATGCCTGGATGTTAAAAAATCGTCCTTATAAATCATCAAAATCCTGTCCAATTCGAACTTAGGCCTGGGTTGATGTTCATTTTGGTAAAATGTAGATTTCACCAAAGTAACTATTCACCAACGCGATTTCATTTTGCTATTCACCCTGCTTGATATTGCATTGGAGCCTACACAAATCAGAGAGTAAAAAAGAGAAAACTCACGGCGTCGTGCAGGAATATGTATTACAGCAGTTGGAGTAGGAGGTAAAGGGATATTTATACCATGAACTTTTATGGATGGCCTTTAGTTCGCATTTGACTACAAGAGGATGGCGTGTGGAAACGGTGTTCTGAGAAAACCAGCAAAGCGGATTTCATTCTAACCTAGCGTGAAACAAAAGAGGGTCGAACGAGACATAAGCACTAGAAAGAAGTACTGAAACCCAGGAACCAAAATTTGCTAAATATATGCCATAAATAAAGCAGAACATCATCATGAAGGGTTCACAAGCAATTATAATTGTGGTTAACGTTTTGTTGTGGAAAGTGAAAATAACCGATGGTGAAATATTAATGAAATTTGAAAATAGCACAAAAATTGATTTCATCCAATTCAGTACACGAAGTAGTTCACAGGAAAATTTCAATTTAATGGTCTCTGAGAATGATTCTACTGCGATGGGTGAAACTTCATACAACGGAAGTGAAGAAAGCTGGTTTGACCAGCTGAACAGACAAAATTTAAAACATTCCATTACATATACAGCAATAATGACTGGAGTGTACTTAATTGTATTTTTCGTGGGCATTGTTGGAAACTCTGTGGTTATTCTAGTGATTGGGCTAAAGTCACATATTCGGACAGTGACAAATCTCTTCATCTTTAACTTGGCAGTAGCTGACATGTTTGTCCTTCTATTTTGTCTCCCTGTGACCCTCATTGCAAGTCTCTTTAAACGTCAGTGAAGAAAACTATTTTTATATCATCCCAATTGGTTTTAAAATCTCGCAATATTGAAACCTTCATATATATATTTTTTCATTTTTCAGCTTGGGTGCTAGGCTATACAATGTGTTGGGGAGTCGCCTATGTTCAAGGTGTATCCGTTGTTGCGTCTGCATATTCACTTGCTGCAATTTCTGTGGACAGGTAAGATGACCAAAATGACATGTGTAACATTCGATCACAAAAATTGTGATGGATATAAAACTGGATTTGAATTTTGCCTTAAGGTGTAAACTCATTTGCCAGCGCACCATGTCAACCCATGGATTTTCACAAAACCAACTAGTAGTTGTGCTCTGCGCCATATGGACGCTTGCCGTGTTGATACCACTACCTTGGGTATTCGTCTTTGAGCTACAGGTTTCTCAAGAGACTGGATACAATATTTGTTCAGAAAACTGGAGTAGTGAATTCGCTGACATGTTTTACTTCTTATTTGGCAATCTTTTTTGCTGTTATATTCTCCCTTTGATTTTAATTCTCTCCGCAAATGTGAAGATTTGGTTGAAAGTCTCTCGTCACAAAATACCCCAAACCAACAAGGACTCCACTTTTCGATCTGTAGAGGCGTTGCATCGTACTTCAACTAGCAGGAGAAAGGGACGGAATGTAGGTAAAATGCTGGGAATAGTTACTATTGCGTTTCTCATCTGCTGGATTCCACTCTACATTCTTGCTACACGGATGAAAGTTGCTGTAATAGTTGGAGATGTTGGAGATAACATTTTGTGGTCGTTTTTGCCACTAGCACAATGGCTTGCATACGCGAACAGTTGTGTGAACCCGTTGTTTTATGCATTTTTCAATTCAAATATTCATAAAAGGAAGAAATGTGAATGGCCGAGGTTGTTGATGAGTAAATGCTGCTTTAAGTCTGAATCAGCGCCCGTGATTGAAACTCCAAAGAATTTAAATATTATTGATGACGAACCTACAAGACATGGAGAGAAATCTAGAAAAGGCTTGTCACCAAATGAGATTATCGGCCAATCAATACAAAGCAATATACCGAAGGCTTCGTCTGCTAGCTTGAAGAAAGCGGAATGCACGACTGACTATCTGCATGGAAGCACGTGTAGCATCAAATGTTGCGAATCCAATTCCACAAAAGTGACTACTGTGTAGTGTGAGAAAGGAATGAATGCAGGAGTGTATTCAAGTCAAATTATAGATTAAGATTACAAAGAAACAAAATTCTTTCATACACAGCAGAACATAAGAGGAATGTATGTTTTTATGTGTAGTTTTACAAAAAGTGTTTCATGTATTACTTCGACGATAACTTTCGTTTAGAACTTGTGAATCTAAAAGCAAAATAATCGATACAAAATGGGTATAAATTAACTATACAGTAGTAGTCTAAATGATGTGAGATTTGCTCATGGTGTTATTGGGCTAAAACTACAGCTTTTTTTAAATGCAAAACTTTCATGTATTTTTCACGTGAAACTAAAGACTAATTTTAATGCATTTCAAGTGTGGTATTGCTTGCTATAGAAATTGATTATAAAAAGAGATTCCGGGTTTGTACGCACAGTTAGTTCACAAAGTGAATTCTTTATCGTCTAATCAAGTTCCAACCATGTTACGCTGATCCTTCAAACTTGTTCAAATATATTTACATGACATATAGTTTTATCCACTCCAAAACACCTACGAAATTTCCAGCTGCTGGATTTTTAAGCTGGTTTCACATTACATAAAAGCCTAATTTTACCTCTTATATTGTTGTCATTGTTCTTGAAACCTTAACAAGTCTGTTTTACTCAATATTTTATAATGCGGTGTTTACTTCAACTTGAAAAGTTTTAGTCTAGGACGCAAAGTATTCACTATCTTTGAACGTTCCATGTTATATAAAGACTTGAAGCCAAACAAAGTGGGATTTTCCAACGCCACAAGTTTTCATTGAAGTACAACTCAAAGTATATTATCAAAGAGATGTAAAAGGATTGGAAGAGTGGTTAGATATATACATGAACAATTGTGAGCAAGGTTATTTCTCATTATGTTAAAAATGTTAAACCCGAAGAGCAAACCGATCAATAAATGTCTATGCTTTTGTATGTGTTTGAGAACCATGCAAATTAACTATTAAATATTGTAAAATCTGTATTTACGTTTGCCTAACGTAAATTTAATATATACTCTTTTGCATTTAAACACCAGAACGAAATCATAAAGTATGATTAAACACCAAATATCAATATCCATGTCTGTTCTTCGTCATAATAATGCAGTAGAACTTGTAAAATTCGTTATTATTGATTAATGGTGTGTTTAAATTTCAAACAAGCACCGGAAACAAAATCACTTACATGTGTAAGTATGTAAACTTAGGAGGAAGCGTATTTGACTACCTAATTCAAAGCTGCATCCCCCCAACCACATTGAATTATTTTGCAGGCTCCAGATACGTGCTACCAATATGTATTCCGCGATAAAATATTGACATCCGGATCTAAATTTAATAGAAAGCGTTGAATGAGAATACTAACAGAATGAGCCTTTCCCTACATGTTATCTTCATCCGAGAAATACACAAGACAAATGCATGGGCTGTCATCCACTTCCGATGCCCCATGAACTCATCTTAGTATCTCATATTTATTTCTGTTGAATGCTATACTTTCATTACTGCACACGCTTTGGAATATGTAGATCATTTGGATAATGCTAATTAAAATGTCAGGAACACACGTATTTAGAGGATGGGTTTGATTATATAAATTCTTTAGAATGATTAACGTGAGCGGTTTCGGGGCTTAATTTAAACGCAACAGTAATGCAAATTTTCATGTACTTTATTTCTGAAAATTTTCGTATTTTGCAAACATTATTAGCATGGAATATAATACAATATATTGTTACCTGATGTACCGTGCGACATTCTCTCTAATTTATTTATATTTAGCATGTTGCAGCATTTTCCGAGTGAATCTCACGTAACAAAAAGTATTTACTTAGAGGACACTATTGACATGGCACGGAATGAATTCACTCTGAATAATAACTATTTCAGCTTAGGCCTAAAGGGAAGTTCCCTTAGGGAACCCGTAGAACTCGAGTTGGATCTCGCTTACAAGCTATTCATTTTACTTTATTTCATCCAATTACCTCATCATGTTTGGTTACATTTATACTGGTTCTTTCTCTCTGGGTTATGACCAAAATTAATAAAATTAGGCAAACAAATTTAAGCCTGAAGCGACCGACTTGATATCAGATTGCCGTTGTTGTAGGGAACTTGTTTTCTGAAGAACCTTCGAGGTCAATCTAAAAAAAACCAACACACTACTTAAGTGTCTATTACAGTTTAAAACTGTAGTTCTAAAAATAATAAATAAAATAGTAACATAAATATTGGATTTTTTTCTTCAAATTATTTGGTTAAATGGGTTGAGGGTATGAGAGCTTCAAGGGAATACATCCGTCCCGTCGTAAATGTCACGAAGTGACAACGAAAACATTCATGAGTGTGATAAAACAAATCAATGTAAACTACATTTGTTCGATATGTCATGTGGAAGTAGATTTCAACAAGTGTAGTTTACAATTCCTCCAATGGTTGAATGTGAATGTAAATGAATACGTTATAGGACATATTATTCTTATATCATATTTAGCTTGTTTTAAACGTAGAAACTTGAAGCCGGAAAAGGAGAGCCTACAATGTCGAGGAACAGGAATTTATCGGAGAAATGGCTTAACAAATCTCGAGGTAATGAATAATGCAGTGTAAGTTTTAAAAATATATGAACTCACTGTTTACGAAAACTCTTCCTGTTGCTTCACTAACCGTGAATCATTAAAAAAATACTTTTATTTTACTTCGATACTTAGCTACGGAAACGTATACATTCATAATGATTTCGTGCTTTTAAGACTTCCGTATTAATAGCATTTACACTATAAAAACCCTAATGTGACATGAGAGAATATTTCTTTGTGGATTTAATCTACGAGTATCCAGGATACAGAAACCGAACACATTTTATACACATTATTGAAACCGTGCTGAGTCATTTTGCCCCAAATGCTGACAAAACCGTAGCATATATTGAGCAATAGTGCGTCTTTTGCTAAGCACTTCTAGCAGTCAAGTCGTTTAATATGTGATAAATTTCTTCAACACTAATATTTGGTTTCGGATATATTCAAAAGGAGAAAACTATGTCAAGCTCCATCTATCGTGCTACATTAATCACACATTTTGTTGGGATACACTTTGTTGAAAGTTTACCTCCTTTAAAGAGGTCACTTGAGTCTGATAGCGTTTCCATAATTTTTCAGTTCTTCAAAAGCAATGCAATTTTACAAACAACGTCTAGTTTTACACTGCCGAAAGTACGTTCTCATAGTTATGGTTTATTCTGCTAATGAGTTATTCTAGAACATTGCGTTGACTGACGGTTTTGACACACACATATATACTTGAATATTTTATGTAGCGATATACTGTCCAGCCAGGCTGAAATAATGTAGTTACTAAATGTTCACTTATGTATCCAGAGAACTTTAATTTTTTCAGTAAGTTGACTACTTGGCAGAACTAGTATACACCAAATCATATATGCAAACCAATAATATGGTTTGTGGTACGAATGCTTTTGATGATTGCAAATGATTTCTTATTCGAGGAAATAACGCAAATAACTGAAAACGTTACATGGCACCACTTGTGGCTCATAAGTACTTTGCGTATCATCAATCCCAAAGGAATAATTTTTGACATTCCCAACATGGTTCTCTTGCGATTCTGGTGTTCCCCTGGAAGCATGTTTAACTACTACATATGGTCTTTTAAAAAGGTTGATAATTCCTTGAAATTATTAGAGGATATGTAGACAGTATCGACAATCTTTAGTAAGAAATATTTTCATATCTCATTACATTATATTAATGCCACTGTTAGGCCTAATTTCATACACTGAAACTCATTCTGTCATAACACAAGTTGAAACCGCATGACTTTTGAATTTCAAAAGTTTATTCTTAACGAAATATTCGCAAAAAAGTGTGCCTCCTGTTCCTGTTTTACTGCTTTCTTTGAAGGCTTGTCAAGTCCAAAACACATTGAACAGCTGAACACGATGCTTTGAACTTTCGGTATTGCTATGACAGATTTGTTTGTATGGTTTTGGACTTTTCAATTGAATATTTGGGTTTTTAACATGAAAATTTAATAGCCTTTGGTGAGGGAACCCACAAAGCTGATTAAAAAATGGATTGAAAATCTCACTGGTAGAGAAGTAAAATAAGGTTCCTTTCTCGTACCGTTACCTTATCATTTGAACTTAACATTTCAGCTCGGAAGGCATAACACAACAAATATGGATCTAGTCGGTATACTTTTTATTATATGCAGTGTTTGATAACACATCCTTTTTACATTTTCTGATTTGCACCCATCTTCATTGCAAATGAAAAACTCCTGCTTCATATTTCACATCACAGAGTGCCCCAGAGCCCAGCTTTGATACACTACATTTGTCTGGGTAAAATAGAGACACTATTCACTAGTATGATTTGCTACACTACCATTGTGCTTTTTTGATACGAGAGTGAAACGTGCTGAGTCATAAGAAAAATGGTAAACCACTTGTTGAAATGTCTTGCTTCGCATGCTCAATAACTGTCATATAGAAATTGATATGCCAATCACCTATGCATTTTTTAATTTTGCTTCTCCAGAGATGTGTAAAACTATGCACAATTTTGTGAAGGTTTACTGCTGAATTTATTATAAGTGTACTGTATTTTGAAAAGTTTTTTTAATAAAAAAACTTTCACCTACTGGTTGATTTTTAAAAGCTGTCATACCCAACTTGAAATTTTACCAATAAATAGCTCATAGGAATGTCATGAGGAAATAAATATATAGAAATGATTGTGCCGATTTTGCAAACAAGGTTGGATGCTATACTTTAACTCTTTCCTTGTGAAAAACATCCGGGTGTAGGATCCAGAAGTATTCACATCAATCCAGATCTAGGGCATACGGATATATGGCTAAAATAGGAAAAACTCAGAACTGAAGTTTCCCTTTCACCTTGATGTATTCAGGATACTTCTACCTTAAGTGCTGGAAAGTTCCAAAAAAGAGTTACGCAGTCAGTTTTTCTTGTTTTCAATCAAATCAATTCGTTTGGATTCATACGGAATTTGTTAGTAAGATGTTAAAACCTATCTTATTTGCTTATTTCAATTTTTTACTAGGATTAATTTAACTTTTGAGAGAACGCTTTTAAATTAACATTACAAATATCTAAATGTAGAACAAAGACTAGCTTTTCTAAACTTTTTCTCATGTCATCGATATTCATCAGGCAAAAATTCATTATTAGACACTGTGATTAAATGATTTTGCATGTTTTTTAAATCTTTTCTCCGATCACTCTGAGCTTTATAGTGTATCCAGATCACATCAAAAGAAGTTATTTAAAGCTATGTTGATTTTTGACGGATCTTGCACATTGTATATGATAGAGATTATTTCATTAAAATTGAAGATTTTACCCTAAATTTGTGTAAATTCCATATTTTAAGCCAAGTCTTAAAGGTTTCCTCAAGTTTTCTACAAAATTTTGAACATTTGCATATCAAAATGCCTTAGTTTGGGCTTAAAATTTATATAAAAAGAAAGCTGCCAAAGGTTTTCAGAACGTGGTTTTATTTTCGCAGAATGAAAAATTTAAGTAATTTGCAAACCCAAACTCTGTTGTTGACATTTTGAGCACTGATACTTCCAAAGTAAAACCACTTAGTGGTTTCAAAAGCAGAAGATGACAATATTTGAAGGAAAAATGGATTTGGTCGATTAACAAAATGAATTTTTTTTCGCGCATATTTAATGGCTTAAAATGCCCGTTTTTGTGCATTGAATCACACAGACAAACCATTGTCGTCATTGTTGTTTCAAAGTCTTGTGTTAAATGTTTACATGAACAATCTATATACAAATGAAAGACGTTGAGTAAAGCTGAGTAAAGTACTCAGCAAAGAGGTTAGCAAAATTCCTAATGCTAAGGCGTAGTACTTGTTAATAGATGCATTAGTATGAAAAAACTGATAAACAATAATGTTTACATTGTTGGTGTTGAAAGGTTATATTATGCAAAGTTCTTTACATTATTGCTATATTTGGACATGGATGTTTGGTATTTGGAAAATAACGGATTTAAAACAATGTATGGAATACGCTATGACAAAACAGGAACTTTCTCCAAACATATGCATCCTTACTCTAAAACCTAAAGATGGTTGAGTTTTTGAAAATAAAAAGCAGAAACATTTTGTACAGCTGGCAAAGATAGTTTGTGTACTTTGTCAACCACACCTTTAAGCAACTCTTAGAGGTTGTTGCATCACAAAATCATAAGGATAATAAACTAGAAGGGTAACCGACCCATGGAAGCAACTATCGGATACTATTGAAAACGATAAGCCGACAAACTAATGA
>JAQIXX010006702.1:0-11851 GCA_034700605.1 Willowsia nigromaculata | reverse complement strand
CACCGAAAACCGTTAGAAACCGTTATAACTGTCAAATTTTTACATGCAAACATATGGCATGTGGGGATTCATTCGAACGCATTTTTAATGCTGATTATTTCCTACATAAGGATTTTTCAAAATTGTTAACGGTTTGACCGTTATAACGGTTTTTTAAACAATTTTGGCTCTCCTGACCAAACGCGCGTAGATATTTTGATTCTGATTTTTGCAATGGAACATTGATCATTTAAGCTAGAATGAATTTGAAAATGAACACTAAATAATGAGTAACGACAACCATTAAAAACCGTTATAACTACCAAATTCTGCTTAATGAACATAGGGCATGTGTGCACTCATTCCATAGCTATTGGCGGGTACGTCAATTGAATACATTCATATTCTATATACAATGCGCCCTCTGGCGGATAATGAGAAATATGTTCAAAAATATGTTTTGTTGTGGTTTGTCTTCACGTATTAGCACTCATTACCATCACATCCCTCATTTACTCAAGCCTCTATTATTCGGACTTACTTCCGTTGAAAACTGTTCTAATTAATATTTTCGTTTTTGGAATACTAGTTCCATTAGTTACACTGTTCTCAGCCTATTGTATGGAGATGAGCTAACAGCCATTGTAAACTGGGGAATACATGCCGAAAAAAACCTTGGATTAGTTAAAAATCCGACAGAGTCAGGCGAAAACTTTTGGTTCACTTTTTACTCAGAAATTAGGAAATCCTTTAGCTCCAAGATAGAGAATGTCGATATCATTGGTCTTCTGTTAGCCTTCGTATTTATTACCATTCTCTTGGCTGACATCTTCTGTCCAATCATTTTTGTCTGTGAGAACATCGACCTAATATATTTAATTATATGTGTATTGACTAAAGCTGGGATTTTTACAAAATCATTTCTTCAATTCAATATATTTCTTCTTTTAATTAAATATGCCATATTTTCATACATTATTTTCTGCGGACTTGCTTCTGTCATGACTTTAGCAAATTTTATAATCAGTTATGCTCAGATTGCTATTCTACTTGTTTCCCATTTTCGTAAAATGCAATTGAATTATCCGCTAATGCGGTTGTATACTACTTTGTACTTAACTTTCCAATCATTTCACAAGCTACCAAAACTTTTTCTGGGTAATTTTCTGGGCGGAAAATATTTCGTCATTTTATCGTGTATTAATATTTCTGTTTTTGGATTGAAGTTCCTCAATTATGAAGTGTATCTGATGGTAGTAGGACTGGCATTGGTACTCATTGTGTTTACAATGATTGTTTTGGAGGTTTCAAGCTTCCTCTTTGAAACTACAGGGAGGATTTTGGAAAAGTGGAGAAGTCAATTGTATCAGACGGTGGCACCTAAACATTTCAGAAGGGTACTGAGATCTTTGAGACGGATTGATGTACCAGTAGGTAATGTTGGTATTGTAGATAGGGAAAAACAAACCATTTTAGTAGTGTTTCGTGTCAAGGGGTTAACACAATTATATTATTTAGAGGCGTAATCTTGTAAATAGCAATTATTCATTTGGAACAAATAATATATGCAATAATTGTTTTTGGACAATTGAAAACTAAGTTGTTGTTGCTATTTTTAAAAATAGATGTTCGTTTGGGAAAATAGAATAAAAAACAAGAATAACTTAATAGTGTTTTATATATGGATGTTAAGTCATTTTATTAAATAGATTTGATGGTGTTTTCAAAGGTTAGTTCGATAACCTAAGTAGTTGCCTTAAACGTTTGCATTTTGCATCTGAAATAACACAAAAGTTAAATTGCAGTTTCCCCTTGCTTACGGGTTCATTGCATTTCCTTCCTCGATATCGCCTAAACAGAGTTAGGCAGTATGTATGATGCATGAATGCCTGCAGTGCAGCATATAAATAGATTATTTGAAGATTAAGGATTAAGCGAGGGGCCAAATGGTTGAATTGGACATGTTTATGCTTATGTTTTGTAAACTTTAGAGCTTATTGTAAGAAAAAGTTGACAATGCATCAAATTAAAAGAAGCAAAGAGAAAATATGATATTCTTCGGCCTATTGATAAGTCATATGGGGATTGATAAGGTAATTAGTGAATGACTAAAGGTTGCTGGTTTCGGGATTAATGATTGTGATTAAATGAAAAAATACTGAAGTAGGACTTGTGATTAAGTCATTAACTTAATCACTAATCCCAAGTTAAGGAAAGGTTTAGCTAAATATTAGTAGCCACTCTAGTTTTAAAAGCTTACGTATTGCCTTTACACTAATTGTCTGATGGTGGATGTGTGTGATCAATAAATATTAAAATGGTTATATTGTACTCTTCATTGCTATTTGATTGTAATTTACAATTTGTAAATCTTACATCGTGTCAGATTTCCATAATTAAATCTTCTTTCCGCGTTTTGACGAATTGAAGCTTTAACATCAAGATTTTGATTATACTAATTTCACTTTACTTCACATGATTCTCGGATTTGAAAAAAATTGTGTACAAAAAAGCTGACTGATCGAAATTTTGCATGTTATTTTAACTTAAAGAATACCAAATTAACAAGTTCTAAACGGATATGAGGAGTTACAGTTCTATTTTTCTTACTCTACTCGTTGCATTACCAATGTGTGTGTCCCCTCAAGTACATCATTTACAAAACGGGTATTTTGTTGAAGAAAAAACTACACGAAGTAGACACTGCTGAACTTTTAGAATGCTCTCTTTATTGGCTACGACGCGTTTCAAATTCTTTCATCAGGTAGCTAGAAAGAAGTTTCAATCACTTCAATTTAATCATTTGACACTATTGGTTGAAGGAATCAAAAATTGACAATTATCATTTTCTTAAAGCAGCCATTCTTTGTGTTGGCTGTGATAAACATGTATTAAATATAACTTTTCTGCACTTCTATAATAAAAACTGATTTCATAGCGGGTTTCACTAAACCTTGTGGAAAACTGTTCCAATTTGCAGTTAAAATTATGGCAGAATAATCTGCTGTGTGATAATATACGAGTCTGAAAGCATTAATGAGTAAATGCATATACTTTTAACTTGCAAATTGTTACACTTGCTACTTGTTCTTGCATACTAAAATATCAAAAAAAAATAATTGGCTGTTTATTTTGCAGTTAAAACAAAATTCCAACAAAATATCTTCAAATGCGTATTGTCTTCAAGCTCGACACGCTCATCTGCCGACAGCAGATAATCCTCTCTATTATTTCTCGAACTGATAAAATAACAATGGAAATGAAACCCAAAATCTTAAGCCGAAAAAGATTATATTTGGTTTTAAAATAGTGCCCATACTCCGACAGCCGACAAAACAGTGTTTCCAGTTTGCATTCAAAACGCGTAAAAGTATATCAACGCTTTATTCTTGATACATTTTCTGCATTCAATGATCATTATGTTATGTGATCATAAAAGAAAATGCATTAAACTAACTTAGCTTGTCTGCATACTTCCGGGCTAAAAAATTTATGAATCATGATAAGGAAGGCAAACAGGCTATGCTTATTGCAAATCTAAGATGTTTCCATTGGAATATGATAGTTTTACATTTTCGCCTAGTTTTGCAGTAAATATGTAATGATGTTATCTCACTTTAAGAAAATTTAAATTGAATTCAACTCTAGAATTCAGAATATGCATGATTAGTGTATCTCTGAAACATTAAATCTCACAAATTAAAGCAATAAATTTTGTATGTCAGTTGTTGGTGTTGTGCACTATATTTTTTACGGTGTGATGCCAGGATGCCACCCACATCATGTATTTCGATTACAATTCATAATTGAAAATGCTACATAATGCACATGTAGTTAATAATTGCAATTACTTGCCACATTCCACTATATTCTTTAATAAAATAGCAATATCAGTTATTGCACATAATGTAATATGCATATTTGAGAAAAATCAATCTGATCTTCGTGGAATACCATATTATGCACGTATTTTACTGGAAACCAAATACGCTTTCAGTTGTCGGCGGATGGGCATTATTTGGTCTACAAAAATGCCTCTGGACTTAAAGTTTGTAATCCTAAACTTTATTTTGTATTTTTTAATCTTTTTAGAAAACAATAGGGCTTAGAGTTTTTCTAAGTTCGGGCAAACGGTTGATGCAACAGAATCCTTTGTATGATACCTTCCAAAACTAGGGTGTTTGAGATGTTTGATGTCATTTTTATTCGCATTTTCATTTGTCCGATGTATATCCCCAGGGCGATTTCAAATGTCTGAAAATGAATCTTAAGAGGCAACAGAACATATATTTTATATGTTATATGAGTGATTGCCTTGGTTTGCCTTTTTCTAGCCTTTAAGTTGGTTAGACGTCTCCATTTGGCGAAAACAAACAGCTTTAAAAGACCAATGGCTTCATTAGATATCTTGCATTTTTAATAAATCACAAAGGTACCATGTGAATGAAAACTGACTAAAATATAAGGAGAGCTTTTAGGGAAGAATACATGAGTGCTCATTAATCCTTAGTTTCATAGATAATTATTTTTTACAAAAGCTCTATAATAGCGATTTATTATTATTAACATCAGTTTTTTGATACCAACAAATATATTCCCAATCCATAGTTAAAATGTTTTGATGGCTTGGGTTGTGTAGCAAGCATGTGAAGTCATAATATTGGCTTTAGGCTTTAGTCAAAATATTACATGTGTAATGCCATACATTATTGTTGTACAATATTCACCTGGCGTTTTCAAGTGTCTGAAAATGAATTTTGGGAGGTGATATTAAATAGCTATATATACTTTACTTGTTATATGAGTAGATGGATTAACTAAAGGTTTGGTTAGCTTTTATTTCGTGGATTAAAAATTGTCAAAGATTTTCTGGAAGCAGCATTTTTTATACGGTGGTCTCGCATATTTTCTCAAAAATGTAAGTTAGTGATTGCAGATATTGGTGATGTTTGTTGTGAGATATGCCTTTGCTTGATCAGTGATAATGATAAAAATTTATAAAATATTTCTTACAATAGCCTTTCATTCCGTTTATAAGTCTCCATTTGTCAAAAACAAACAACTTTAAAAGTCGAATGGTTCCGTTAGATATCTTGAATTTTTAATAAATCGCAAATGCGCTATGCGGATAAAAGCTGACGAAAACATGTGCCGACTCTCTCAAGTAGAATACATGAGTGCTCATTAATCCTTAGTTTCGTAATTGTTTTCTTTACATATTAGATATATTTCACATGTTATATGAGTGGATGGATTGGCTAAAGGTTTGGTTACTTATTTGGTGGATGAACAATGCCCAAAGATTTTCTGAAAGCAGTATTGTTTTGACAGTGGTATCCTATGTTTTCTCAAAAATCATATGAGTGAAAATTTAGTTTACAATAATGTTGCTGATATTTGCATGTTCAAAGAAGAAAATATCTGATGGTCACAAGTTGATGAAAAAATTAATTTTCGGTTTTTTAAGAACGTTAGCTCCTTTGTTTAGGGTACCTTGTTCTCACTGAATCCTGACCTGACAATAATAAGTAGCATTACTACCGCTAAGTCTTGTAATTAAGTGAAATTAGTTATGTCTGAACAAATCAATAATTATATATCGATTGGTTACGTTAATATTTAGTGAGGTTACCACATTCATTGGGCAATAAGAAAAATGTTTAGTTGGCATGCTTTATTCGACCCCTTAAAATACCTCATAGTTAGAGTGCACACTTGTAGTTGGTATTGTTGAAAGAAAATGTATTGAAGCATGATGAACTCTTCCACATTATGTATAATCATATCAAATATGATGTAGAATAATTGAATTTCACTATCAGAATTAATCATTTCATGGTGCATAGGTTTTGCAATGTATTGGTGACAAAAAGTCACCCATGTATCATCTATAAATAAAAATTTAGTTAAAAGCTGACTACAAAGCATAATGATATTCATACATACATCTGGCAATCTTAGCTTTGGGATCATTCTAACTTTCGTAAACGTACATCAACTGATGACGATAGCAACAACTTATGTTTGAAATGACAGTATGGTTGGGTTCTATGCTTTTGATGAATCTTGTGTTTGTACTAAACTAAATGTTCGTTTAAGTATTCGTTTGAAGTTTCATCGTACGACAGCAGACATTTTATTTTACAAATTGGATGAAACTCCATCTAGCACATTAAATGATTAGTTTAATTATTTGCTTTTACGCAAAATGGAAGTTTTTGACCCAAAAAAGAAGACATTAGTAAGCTTTTAATGAGAAATGAAATCAATACGAACGAGCACTTTTGTGTTACCAGATATTCCAATTATGAAATAAAATTTTTACATTAAGGCATTTTTATTTTTATTCTTCAGTATTTATTAACAATTGGATAGTGAGTATACATTATAAAAAGTAGAAGCTGAATCATTTACCATTTAATACAACTATTATGTAACATATATGTATGTACGTATATTGCAAGTGACTATGGTTGTGTGTATTTTTAAAATATGACATTGTACCTTTAGTTTTCTCACAAAAACCGTAATCGATTTCCCATGTAATCAAATGCATATAAAATATCTTTATGTGTACGTGAATTGAAGTAAGAACTCTTTTTATGGATTTTTAGTGCGTTTAATTTAGGTATATCCTTATTCGTCCCTCTAAAAACCTCAGTTTTCACCATATTTTTTTCACTTGACAAAGTGGGACCATAATGCAGGTCAAATTACGCAAGTGAGTAGTTTTACAAAGAAAAGTGAATATTTTCCCCTAAAAACCGTAAAATTAGGTTCTATCTTAAAGCAGCTTGTCCAAAAACTAAGAAGTACCGTTGGGAACAACAAAATTTTTGAATTGATTAAGCGAGAAATTCAATCCATTCAAAATACATAATTTTCTAGAGTAATAGATGACCTAACATTTGTTACTCGTTCTGAAAATTATAATGCGAATATTTTGTGGGAAGTATGTATTTTTAAGAGTACATTTTTTCTCGATTTGATGATTTGCCAAGCTAATGTAGCATGAACAGTCCATCTCAGAGATTCAAAAGTGTTTTTCCAGGATTAGTCACCTACTTTAAAATCAATCAAATTCTACCAACTACTGGTATTGTGGTGATATCAAGAAGCCTCTTGGGCTAAAATACTCATATTCCCATATGAAACTGCTATCTTGAATAACGATACCATAAATATGGTCCCGATTTTAGGACTGAGAAAAAAATGGAGACGACTGAAGATTTTTAGCAGGGTGACAAAGATTATCTCTTTAATTTATTGTATAATAATCTAACCATTTTGTTTTAAAAGTTTTTAAGTTTTAAATGGTCTTTAACGCTAAGGCATGTACAATGAATTAACTGCTGCAAAATCAGGTCGGTTGAGATGCTAAGAAGGAAACTTACTAATGCCAGCAAAAAAGTATACAGAAAAACTGTTTTTTCTGTCCTTTGTACAAAAAATCAATCATAATACTGGAATGAAACAGGTACGTAATTGGGAATTTGGTATGATTTATACTAACATAATCAAGAAGCTAACTGTACTATTATTACAAAATCAGCATTGGTTGGGATGAATAATTTATCAAAATACTTGTTTGATCCAATTTTAATTTAAGATTTTACAAGGTTACTGGTACGCGTTTGGAGTACAACAATATGCTTTGTTCTCTGTATCTGATAATATTCTAAATTTTGGCTACCACAAATACGGCTGGACGAAAAATCCTTAGAAAAGCTGTTGGATCAATATGTATATGCAAGCAATTTAATTACTAGGTTTGCACAATGTAATTAGGGATCCGTATGTTTATTTTAAACACATCAAGCAGCTAACAGTATTGTTAATTACAAGGTCAGCATTCGTGGCGATGAACATTTTATCGAAGTAATTGACTGCTCCCATCTTTACTTTTAGAATTTGTAAGGCTGCTCGAACGCGTTTGAAATACCTTCTGCTCCCAGGTTTATTCTCCATGTCTAGCAACCTTCCAAGTTTTCGTAAGGTTACTTGCGATACTGAGTTTACATTTGCCATTGAACCGAATGCCTCCTTTAGCAATAACAACCTGTCAAATGCACTCATAAAGAGGAACATTAGCTGGGCAGCAGATGTTTTGCGAGTTAACATTGTGAATAGAGAGAGTATCAGGATGGTCGTGTTAGTTGCAACAATGAACATGTACGTTGTACTACAAACTTGATTGACAATAGTCACAAGAAGTCGAGTCATTGCGTAACACCTTAGTGCCTTCGTTGTCTCGGAAGTTGTGGTTGAGTTTCGGCAATACTCTTGACAAAGTAGCAAATAATTTGACAGACAATGCCCAGTACAAAAAAGGAACTGAGCCAAAAAGTAGCCACCGTTGGCAACCACGTAGTTTACTATCCAAGACTGGAATACGATTAAGCAGAGCTTTGGAAACATTCCAAGTATTCCGTCAGATGTGCATTCCTTCAAAAGATGAAAACCGAGATTTCCTGGAAAGCAGGCATTATGCCACATGTATACGCCAACCAACACGGAGAATGATAAGGAGCTGTGAGAAAGCGGTTGAAGGATTTTTTGAGCATGTTTTCCTGACAACCCGTTATTTGGAGCCCAAGATTTTGCTTTATAAAATAAAAGTGATTAGCTAATGCTTTAAGGTTAAACATCAATTTAGTTATGCTTTTAGATTATCTTACGATTCATGATCTTTTCAAAGTCCAGCATGGAATTGGTGAACAATCGCAACATATGCCTTTCCTTTAGATTGTACCAGGTTATTGCCACGTGAGATACGTAAACCATAACAAAAAATAGTGTTTGAGCTTTGTCAATCAGCGAGAATTGATTGCGGTAAAGAAATAGTTGTACTCCCAATATTGTAAGAATTGCGGTGGCAATGAAAGCTTTCAACGTGTAAATTACAAAATTCAGAGGTGTTGCCTCAGTCACTCTTGTTTTCTCCTTGTTATACGAGTGGATGGATTGGCTAATGGTTTGGTTAACCTTTATTTGGTGGACGAACAATGCCCAAAGATTTTCTGAAAGCAGCATTGTTTCTAGCTTAAATTCTGTAAATTCTAGCGAGGGCAAATATCTGTGGTTTATATTCTTAGTAGAGCTGGAGGTAAATGGTGGATGTTACCATCTTTGGTGGGAGATATTTTTTTGGTTTACTAGTTATCATGATAATAATTTATTGAGTATTTCTTTTAATAGCCTGTAACCTGATTATAGTCTCCATTTGGCAAAACAAACAACTTTAAAAGCAAATGGTTCCATTAGATATCTTGAATTTTTAATTAACCACGAATGCGCCATGCGAATGAAAGCTGTCGAAAATATTAGAACGGCTTTCTAGAGAAGAATACATGAGTGCTCATTAATCCTTAGTTTCATAATTGTTTTTCTTACACATGGTCTAAGATTCATTTTCAGACATTGAATATGTTTAAGAAAACAACATCAGGCACTTCTATTTTAGGGCATACTGAGACGTTTTGATATTATATAGCATGATATCTGTGCTATTTGTTGCAAAAAAACGCTGCCAAATCTATGAAGAAACAAAGAGGTTGGAGGAGGTACAATTTTCCGTTCATATCCAAATGCTAAATATAAATCTTTTCTAGCAACTGCCGTTTTGGAAATTGACAACTGATTCTTTTTGACAATAATAAAATAACAATGGTTGTGTTCATCACGGGTTTTGTATAAACTGGAAAACTAGTTTTTATTGTTATCAACAATATCATTTATGGAGTCCCAAATAACATGCAGGCTTTGTGTGGTTTTTTCCAAAAGTACGGGTTTTGTAGATGTTATTTTTATACGCATTTTCATTTGTCTGATGTTCATCCCCATGGCGTTTTCAAAGGTCTGAAAATGAATTATAAGAGGCGATATTACAAATATTTTATATGTTAGCTATGTTATACGTGATGGTCTATGTTATATGTTATGAGATGTGTTATATGCTATATGCTATATGTCATGATGTGCTCCTTCATAGCCTTTAACTTGATTAGCCGTCTCCAGTTGGCGAAAACAAACAACTTTAAAAAGACCAATGGCTCCATTATGTTGCATTTTTAATAAATCACGAAGGCATCATGTGGGCGAAAATTGACTAAAACATAAGGACAGGTTCTCGAGAAGAATACATGATTGCTCATTAATCCTTAGTTTCATAGATAATTGTTTTTACAAAAGCTCTATAATTGCCATTTTTGACATTATTAACATGAGCTTAGTGATACCAACAAATATATTCCGAATGCATAATTAAAATGTTTTGATGACATGGTTTGTGAAGCAAGTATGTATGTGTATGTATGTTATATGTTTGTGCTTCTGGTCATAGGAATATATTTGTTCATTCGAATGTTTTGTAAAACATTTGTACATACGATACCATAACATTAACATTAGGGTTTAGTAAAAAAATATGACATACCGTAAAATCCCAAATAGTACGTCCCGTCCTGAGTACGCGCCACTTCCCTATAGACGTCCCGGCGTCTACTGACTTAGAAATCGACTGAATACTTTGGACTCTTGTACGCGCCTCCCCTTCTAGAAAACGCCCCATCTAAATTTTTTATTTCTAAAACTTATACCATGTATACAACCCTGCATATCTGTGGATGTAGGTGAATAACCAATACAATATTTGATCGCGTTTGCCTTAGACGTGTTTTTCAACACACTGTGTATGTAATGTTTCATGCATATCATACTTTCATCATATATGTATGCATTCCGGTGAAGAAATTTTAAAGAAATTTTGATAAAAAATCGTCGAATGTAAATAGACGCCCCTCTCTATCACGCGCCCTCTTCCAGCAGACGCCTCGGCGTCTATGATCTAAAAAATTGATGGAGTGTAAATAGACGCCGGGGTGTCTATTTGAGATTTTACGGTATGTAATGTTTTACATTGTTGGTATACAATACCCACCTGGCGTTTTCAGCTGTCTGAAAATGAATCTTAGAAGCGGTATTTTACATGTTATTTGAGTTGATGGATTGGCTAAAGGTTTGGTTGGTGGACGAAAAATGGCCAAGGGTTTTCTGAAAGCAGCATAGTATCTAAGTTTGTCAATTTACTTTTCTATAATATGTAAACTTCTATAGAGTTCCAATTCTGAGGATTATGTTTTTAGTGGAGTTCGAGGAGGATGTTTCCTTATTTCGTAGGGGATATTACTTTGCTTGACCTATAACCGGGATGATGGTTAATGAAAAATGTTCCCTTTTATGGACTTTAACTTGATTAGAAGTCGCCATTTGGGGTAAACGAAGATCATTGAAAGACCAATTGCTACATTAGATATCTTGAATTTTTAATAAATCACGAAGGCACCATGTGGGTGAAAATGGGACGGCTTTCTCGAGAAGAATACATGAATGCTCATTAATCTTTAATTTCATAATTGTTTTTTACAAAAGCTTTATAATGGCCATTGGACATTATTAACATGAGTTTTGTGATACTAACAAATATATTTCGAATCCATAATTAAAATGTTTTGATGACTTGGCTTGTGTAGCAAGTATGTATATTGAACAAAATTTTCTCCTTCTGCCCATAAACACATACTAGTTCATGTTGTATGTTTACTTGAATGTTTTTGCTCACATCTAAAATCATGGCATTGGCTCTACTGCTTTATTCAAAATATGAAAAAATGCTATACATTGTTATTATCCTATTCTCCAATATCCACATAATGGTTTGCTTAAGACAGGAATTGAGCTTATGAGCATGTGAACCGATTTTTTATGTATATACTGTTCGAAAATCGGATTTAGTGCTTTAAAACAAAATGTTTTAACATGCATTCTTACTTGGTTAACTCTTGAAATAGAAAATAATACGGATTTTGTAATA